>SCDZ01000547.1:0-275936 GCA_004143845.1 Drosophila lacertosa | reverse complement strand
TTTTCGATCCTTTAAGCCTATGAAAATAATATTGTTATTTTTTTGTTAATATGTATATATACTACACAAATAAAAAAAATCCAAAACATTCTCTATGTTCTTAGCATTTTTGTTTTAAATAACATCAATGCACATATACTTCTTTCTCTGAGGTAAATGTTGCAATTTCATACACCTTTTGCAGCAGCTTCCATGCTCGGTTTCTTTTATAGTCCGCACACAGTTTTGGTAATCGTTTTACCGCATTTTTGTGGTTTCATATGCGTTTCTCAGCGCCGGCAGCCGCGTTAACCGCATCGACATGCCAATTGTGGCAAGTGTTGGGGTAAATGTGTGCAAGTCAAGGGAAAAGCGTTGGGGAAAAGTGCTAAAAATCGCAGCACAGCTTGCCGCATAGAAATGGTGAACTGGTAAATGCTGCACCTATGTAAATGGACTATCTGGCCGTGTACAAAATGAGCATCATATTCACCATTTGAGAAGAAACATTCGTGAATAGGTTTTCAACAGGCGCACACCAAGAGGGTCTTAAAATATGTTTACCCATTTAGAATATGTTGTTATTGTCCTGCAACATGTTTCATCCTTTAGCGTTCAACTCTGGCTCTGGCTCATCCTCATTGAGTTACTCGCACTTTACGATTCTTTTGACTTTTCATGCCTCGCTTGATTACCTGCCATTTTTTATGCTGTCATTTTATTCCAGCGCTTTTATTTTCTTTATATAAATTTACGTCTTATTTTCTATGGCACATAATTTGTCATTCGGCGCTGCTTTTATTCCCGTGTAGTTACTGCTGATTCACTTCTAGTTTTAGTGTCAACTCAATTTCAACTGTCCATTTGAAGTTGTTGTGCTAAAAAAAACATTTGCTTTTTGATAGGCTTTGTGAAATCAACTTTAAGACCATGCAAATGTTTTAGTTTATTCTCGATTCCCAAGCTTCACCATATATTTGTTAAATTAAGCTACCTTTAGGAATAATAGCAACGTACATAATTAAAATATACAAATATATAAACACTAACATATTAAGTTACTGAATCTTAAGTCAACCTTTATTTTTTTGTAAATTTTGTAAGCCAAAAGAAACTGCTTTGCTGCTTTGAGTTGTTTAAGCCAGAAGCGGCCTGGCAGTAGTCCCATTTTGCTGGGTTGCCCATTTTTAAGGGCACTTCACTTTACCTGGGTGTAATTTGAAACAGGAACAGGATGGGTGAATAAATTGGTTTCTGTCGCATAAAGCCATTACTTGGAAGCCTTGGCACAATGGGGCCCACTGTAGGTATGAATTTTAATATGTGTGAATATTTTTATATAAAATATTTCATAAGCCGCCAGAGAGATAGGGCAACAACAACAGCTTACAACAACAACAACAACCACCCCGTTATCATGCCTTCGTGTTGCTGCCATTTCAGGTGAGATCAAAGGGTCCTTGTTTTTGACTAAATTCATATTTCCACTTGTGAGCTGTGCTCTAAAAGCAGGCTGTGTATTCAAGTTGTGATAGAACTATATTTTCCTTACTTTATTTTATATACCCTAGGCCCATTGAAAAGGTGGTAAAACGTACAGAATGGTTTAGTAAAAATGCAGGTAACTTTAGCTGCTTAAATATTGAATGTATTTACCTATTGTGGAAACACCCTTAGTTAAAAGAGGAAAGTTCAAATGTCACCCACGGCCAAAGTCAACAGTCCCTGATGGTCGCATAACAAAGAAGATTTTAGGAACTTTCAGTTCAAGCACACTTACCTCAAGTATTCTAATACTTAACCCTGGCCCTGGCCAGACACATGAGTAGTCGTTAGTTGTCCAATAACCAAACACCTATTGAGGTGATTGCGCACTTTGAGCTCACTCTATCTCTCTCTCTCTCTCTCTGTCTCTCTCTCTCTCTCTCTCAACCGTTAGCTAGTTGAGAGTTACATTTCACAACGACCACGGGCTCATTAGCAATATTAGAAGTGCGTTTGGCCTGTAACTGAACGCAGTCGAGGCTAACGCGGAAAATTTGCTGTTAGTTGGAAATGGCAGGCAGCCGCAGCTAAATACTTGAACCAAGTTAAGAGCACTTTGTTAGCCATAAATTCGCTTTGCTAACAATAAGGATATTAGATGTCACTGTCGACACGTCTTCCTTGTACGTAGCTCGGATTCCACTGCTCAGCAATGCAATTTCCATTGCAATGCAGTTGCCATCTCCATTCTCCATACAAACAAGTAAAATGAAACGCCAATTTCTTGGCCATTTTCATATTGCAGTCATGGGTGTGCGTCTAAGTGTGTGTGTGTGCGTGTGTGTGTATTCATTGTTCATTGTGTGCACGTACTTTATTCATCTTTTATCCCTATGGTTATCTGTTATGTTCTACTTTTTCTACTGCAGCATTTCTGGGATTGAATTAAATTCAAGTTATGTGGAATTAACAAAACTGCTCTTAACTGCAACTTCCATGTTGGACTTGGACTTGACACACACACACACACACACACACAGTGTATATCGATTTGAGTTATGAATAAAAGGCAAGGCAAATGGATACCTCAATTTTCCAATATAAATCATGCCGCTTACACGCGTGCTTCCTGCCTGTCTTGCCGATGTCCCCAATTCCATTACCAATGTGCCGTTGCTTGCCTCTGGGAGCGCCCATTGTTGTTACACATGTAAATAACCCAGATGGAGAAACTTCATATGCATATCGTACATACTAGTAGTACATACGTTCGTATATAGGTTATATTATGTATTGTTGTAGTTTTTTTTTTTTGTTTTTTTTTTGTTTTTTGTCTTTTGGGAAACCTACGCACAGTTAACAAAATATATTTCAACTTGACTGCCTTTTGCATGCAATGCGTCCGACTTGGCTCGAATCGGATCCGTGCGGAGTGGCAGAGTGTGCTCGAGGGTTTGTAGTTGCACGGCTGAACGGAAGGAAACAAGGCGTACAGTGTACAATACAGCCGGTCACAGGAAATTATTTATATTGTTTTTATGCCTCTTCTTTTGGTCTTTTGGTCTTTTGGTTGCTGTTGTATGTTTGTTTGTTTGCCAAGATTTAATATGCATTTTAATCAAAATAAAAAGCAGTTACCGAAAAGTGGTAATATTAAAAAGTACTGTGTGCTGTAGTCCCACTAACAATGCCGCGAACCGAATACAAAATATAAATAATAATTTCCGCTCGCAACCGCAGGACACAACATATCCTTCTTTACCACACAGTACCGACAAAAAAAAAACGAAAAAAAAAAATCCTCGGCAACAGCTGCGTAAAGTGCGTTCAATTATAATTTTTGTTTTTGCTTTCGTCGTCGTTTTTTAACTCCTCTCAAGCGCACAATGAAACTTTCATAAGTATGTGTTGAAAAAGAATCAACATTTCTTTTTTTTTGTTTCACAAAGTATTTTAAGCGAAATGTTATTGCCACAAAAATGAAAGTCACCAGATTGGCCACGTCCAAGTCATGTCGACGACCCTGAAACACAAAATCCAACAGCCGAAAACAATTTCTTCAATGTTTCAAAGATTGTTTCACAGACTCCGAACTTTGTTCTGTAAGAAATTTGAATTAAAAAGAACACAAGTTTGTATCGCCTCAACTGTAAAATTGTGTGCAACCAAGCTTGTGGTATTAGTAATTGTATATTATACGAGTGTTAATACTATTTTTAGCACTGAACAGAAAACTTGTTTGTCGATCGTTGAGCCTGGGTCAAACAAAGCCTTGCAGTAAATGACTTTGAATGAGGTTTCACATCCAGCTAGTTGAGCATATATATATATATATATAAACATATCATTCTTTTTTGAGTTTGCAGTCAACGAGCACATATTGTATCCCATGTTATTAACGCTCGTGTGAGTTTGACACCATCAAATTGGGTCGTCGGCTGTGGTCTAAAAGTTAGCTCACATTCGGCTACCCATTATGGTCGTGCCTTGTTAGCTTCAAGAAATGAAATAGGTTTGTAGTATTACCTCCATGCAGACACCCCCGCATAACACAATTTGTTCCGCAACATTGATTTAATCCTTTTCTTCTGCTTCACAAACATAACACACACACACACACACACAGAAACACACACGAACACAATTGTGGTCGTGTGGCACAATTTCTTAAATTTTCCGTTGCTTTTGTTGCCGTTTTCCGGCATTTTGTGTCCTTGAATTTCATTTTCCATTTCTATTTTTTTTATTTTTCTTTCTTGCGCTCCTTTCTTACACATTACCATAAATTTCTTTTGCTTCTGCTTTGCTTTGAATTTGGTCCCATTTGAGCTTTCAATACATTTATATATTTGCATTTACTGATTTGAAAACGTTGAAACGTACTTCCAACTGCTTTCCGCACGTTTAAATTCCTTTCCATCCGGCAAAGGTAAGTTAAGGCCGCGGCGAAGGGGGCTAAGAATGATATTTTTTTTATGTTAGCTGGCGGTAAACAATATGTGCGTAAGTAATCTGTGTTGACTTAAGAGACCGCTGATATTCCATTATATTTTATGTTTTGTTTTTGTTGCTTTACCGAAATTAACAAAAACAAAACAAATTATATATGTATATATATGATGTGAGTACTTTAAGTTGGCACTCTTTGAAAAAGTTGGTGTTTATAAAAGAATATAATATATTTGTAAATTCTTAAGCTGTAGGTCTAGAACCAAATAAATATAATTGGCAGTGAATTCAAGTTATTCTGCCTCCAACAACAGTTCGTTGACCTCTAGCAATTCTGCAGGCAAATGTTTGACGGTATTGGCCAGGTCGGCAACGTGGCATGCATACAAATATCCTTTTCTCAGATCTTCAGACTGCAACCAGCGTTGAATCGCGTTGAGAAGTTGCGTCTCCACTGGCTGACAGAGCATATATGACTCGATGATCTTTTGGAGAGTCGCGTGCGGATTGTTGACACCAACCAGAGCCAAGCCGCGATGCGGAACTGTGGACTTGTCCAAAATCACGCGGTAATAGACACTTGGTACGGCCAGGACGCCATTGTTGTTACCATCTGTGGCCAGATAAAAGCTCGTTTGCGCCGCATCCGGCAGCGACATAACTCCATATGTGCCCGTATAGACGCTCACCGAGAGACCAGTGCGTGCCACAAGGCGACGCGTTAGGTCCTCCACAACTGCCCAGTTGCCACCGTTGAAGGACTGCCACTGAGGCGCCGCATTCAGGTAGTTGAAGCTGGTGCGCTGCTGGCTGGCATAAATCAGATCTGCCCTGGCCGCCAAATGGCCGCGTGACAGATGGTGTCCTGCCTTCAGCAGGCCGTTACTGTTTAGGCTGTGAGTAGCATTCGATTGGCGCAGCAACTGCTCGACTCGCTGCTGCTGATATGCCTGCGAGTAGAGTTGATCCATGTTATAGCCAGCAAAGTGGCCAGCGGCACTAAACTTAACCCGCTTCACTTGCCGCTGAAAGTGCTCGTTGGCCGGGCCCAACGGGTAGAGAGCATAGTGGGTGCGCAGCTTCTCCGCATCATGGCACAGCTCCAGGGTGTGCACAAATCGCCCGTCGCTAATATTGTAGCCCACACGGTAAATGCGCGCATCTCCATCATCTGTCCCGCAGGACTGTTGCAAACGCTCCACGGAATAGGACAGCGGCTGGACGCAGGTGAAATCGCGTAGCTTGAGTTTTTCATGTGACCATTCAAAGGTCCTGTCATAAAGGCAGCGTACGTGTATGGAACCAAAGGCCTGCTGCTGATGTTCACAACTGTCAGCTATCTCAAAGGAATGACTGCAATAGAGTTCAATGCTGGCGCCGCTTGGTATTTGCAGCTGTCCGTCTGCATTGGGCAGCCAATAGGCGTCTGTATTGGGATGCAGGTAAAGCGGCTGCAGATTCGAGATTGGCAAATCCTTTTGAATGTCCAGCGTACACGGAGCGCCTACAATTCAATGGACATTTTCTTAGATTAGGCTGTTCTAAATAAGAAGTTATCTACAATTATTTATATGCTTACGTTAAGCTACAGAGAAAGTTGCAGGCCTAAGTTTTATATGTTAATCGGTACAGCTGCACTTACCTCGCGGAATCATCTCTTCCACATGCACTCCCTCAAGATCTTTTATAATTTGACCCACATCTGAGGCTGGCTTAACGGCTTCGCGTGCTCGAATCTCGATCGCCGATCCAAACAACAACAAAGCGAACAGCAATTTAATCATCGTCGACAATTTTTCCGCTGACGAAGTTGAGCGTGTGGCGTCTGGCCGCTAACTAAATAAGCTGTGGCAGCTACAGGTGTTTTTTCTGTTTACGTTTCTCTAACTCTTTTTTACTCGCTCTCTCTCTCTCTCTCTCTCTCTCTCTCAGCTGGCTCATACCCGGTTTTAATGTTTTGACGTGACAGAATTTTGTGGAGAGCATTGATTATTATAACTGTTTTTGCACTGTTATTGTTTTTTTTTTTTTTTTGTTTTTGAATGCCTTAAAACACTTCCGAGTGGAATTGGATTATTGTTATATGAAGAATTCATATTGCTTATATTGTTATTGTGATGAATTTCTATAACCTTCGTTTGGTTTTTCTTATAAAACCTTATAAAAAAAATGATTAAAAACAGTCAAAGCTTTCGATATGCCATTAAAACTTTATATAAATTTTTATAAACTTTTACAATATATATTTATGTGTATATATTTAGCTTTATTTATGCTAAAAATCGAAAAACCCGCCAGTTGATTCGGTTTCGTTTCGGCGTGTTCTTGGCCTTCGAGAGCTGCTTCCAGTGTTTGCCGAGCTGACAGTTACACTGGCATCCACAGATGCGCCATTCTGATCTTGGTTAATGGTCATATAGGCACCGGATCCGTAATCTGTTGAAATGTTAAGTCCTTGCCCTTGTTTCCAGTCAGTTTGCATTGTATAGGGGCGTCCGTTGATCGAGTAGGAAGATGTTTGCATTGCCTGCTTACCATTGGCAAAGCTGGAAGTCTGAGCGGAGAATTGATTTCCAGCATTGTTGTTGTTCCATTGGCCAGAATTGCCACCCATTGGGCCCATTCCTCCGCGTCCACCCATTTGTCCCATTCCATTGCCACCCATTCCATTGCCACCGTTTCCATACGGCCCATTCGCGCCGTTAGGTCCCATTCCCATACCGCCTTGTCTTCCTGGTTGGAATCCCATGCCCATTCCATTTCCACACATTCCAGCATATCCTACTCCATTTCCTGGCATTCCACCATTGCCGCCTCTTCCACGCATTCCATTACCACCCATTCCATTGCCACCCATTCCATTACCACCCATTCCATTGCCACCCATTCCATTGCCACCCATTCCGTTTCCCTGCTGTCCAGCACGTCGACGTTTTTCAAACCCATTTACATTTCGTTTCTTACGATTCGAAGAGTTAATGTTATCATTCATCTCATTTCGGTTCATACCATCGCCATTAATTCCATTTCTATTAATGCCATTGTTACCATTGTTTAGGTTTCCACACATTGCATTTCCCCTTGGGCCCATTCCACCGGGACCCATTCCCCCGGGACCCATTCCACCGGGACCCATTCCACCGGGACCCATTCCATTGCCTCCTGCACCCATTCGGCCATTGCCATTTCCGTTCCCATTGCCATTGCCACCTCTTCCACCCATTCCGTTGCCACCCATTCCGTTGCCACCCATTCCGTTGCCACCCATTCCGTTGTTGCCTCTACCATTTCCACCCATTCCGTTGTTACCTCTACCATTTCCACCCATACCCATTCCATTGCCACCCATTCCATTACCTCCGCCCATTCCATTACCTCCGCCCATTCCGTTACCCATCTGTCCAGCCTCACGATGTCTGTTTAAGCCTTGAATTGATCGCTTAAGTCTCTCTAGTGAAATACCTGAAACCAATTATTATATTGAGAATTATATACACAAGTCTCTCTTAATAGAATAAATATCTAATTGATTTAAAAGATCATTAAGTTTAAGGGTTATTTATTTAGTTTTTTTTTTTGATTGTGACGCTGTTTATCCATATGAATTGTAGTCGTTATTATTGCTGATGTAATTGTTATTGTTGTTGTAGTAGTCATAATTTGGACTCTGAGTGCTGAATTGATTATTGTACGTTGGGTAAACCCCGCTTGGTCCATAATATTGGTTATAGCCAAATCCCATGCCAGCGAAACTCCCGATGCCAACAGGCAGTATAACAATCTGCGGCGATACACTATATTGAGGCAGAGTCATAGGCACTAGCACTGGCACCGGCATTGGCATGGGCAAGGGCGGATAATATGCACTACCCGGATAGGGTACTGGAATTGGAGGGGGTCTCGCCATCGGCATTGGCATTGGCATTGGCATAGGCATTGGCAGGGGTAAACGTCCAGGGAAAAATACTTGTCGTGTGGTTACATTATGTAGTGCGTGAGATGATTCTGATTCCAAGTCAATAAAGTCTGGAGAATCTGGGAAGATGGATTGCCAAGAGAAAAAGAGAGACTGGTCAGAAGAAGAATAAGTTTCTTATGAACTGCTGCCCCCAAAGGGCAGGTTCACATTGATATAGAAGGAATAGTAATTGGGCGTTGGATTATAAAAGCCGGGATAAGATGAAGTGTATGTTGTTGCCTGACGGCCCATGCCCGAACCCCTGCCATAGTAATAGTAGGCCGGATAGGACAGGCTGAAGGATAGATACGGATTCAACTGAGGCTGAGTTGCTTGTCGCGGCTGTGTGGGAGACGCAACTTGGCGTGGCATTGGTGCTGGAACTGGTAATGGTAACGGGTGCGGAAGCGGAAGCGGAAGTGGAAGCGGAGCTTGCGGAGGATATAACACCTGAGGCGAACGACGGAGTCGCGTTCCAGATGCCAAGTCTGGTGAGTAAAAGAAGCAGAAACACGAACCACTTTAGCCACTAGATGTTTATATACAGCAAATAGTTGCTGGGTGATGAGAATTGCCTAGCGGATCCTCCAAGCGGATAGTTGACCATCGGCCGGGGATAGCAATTGAAGTAGCAGGGCGGTGTTGGAGGCACCAATTGCGGCCCGGAGGCGGCACCTGTATTAACGTAAGCCGGTACAGATCTCGAGGCGGGCAAGCAGGCATAAGGATAGTAAGGATTAACAATGCAGGGCTGTCGCCAGGATTGAACATTGGTATTGAAATTGGGCATGGGAATGGGATTGGGATTAGGCCGAGGCTGCTGTGTGCCATCTTGAATAATGACCAGAACATTCGCCTGTCGCTGATCGGCATGGCTGGCAGCCGGATCAGCGCCTGTCCCATCATTCAAAAGCTCAAAGCCACTGTCCGTGTCTATGTTCAATTGTGGATTCAGTTGATTCAGTTGGTTCAGTTGAAGCGTGCTGGGACTAGAGATGGGTGCGCTGATGATGCTACGTGTGTTAGCTGTGGTGGATGTGGTGTCAATCATGAAACGATCTAATTGCTGATCTGAAACGGATCAGTAAGTTGTGTGCCGAAAAAAAAGACGACAGCTTCTACGCACCTGGACTCAATGTACGCTCCACACATTTGGGATACTGGCCGCAATGCTCGCCATCCTGCTGATCCTTTTCGCAGGCCACGCTGGACAGAACACATCTTTCAGTCGGCGCACAGTTTATATCGCGGCAATCACGACCAAATTCTGATAAGGCCAAAAAAAAAAATTACAAACTTTCGGACACATTGAACACAATTGGCCATCACTTACTCCTGTAGGCAGTCACATGGGCTGTTATGGCCGCAATCATGGCCAACACACAACAGGCAACACTGCCAATCCGCCACTTTATAAACATAATTCAAATATTCTTGAACTCTTTTTTCCAGATAACTGAATGCTGTTCTCAATATGAACTTTATTTTATATGATTTTTCAGTTATGCTTCAGTTGCTTTTTTTTAAATTTTAATTAGTTTTTGCTGTGTAGGGTTCAAATACATTAACTAAGTTGAAGTAACTGTTTAATTGTGCTGATCCCGATAGCTATGGTTTATTTAACAGCTTATTTTAGCTAAATTATGAAATTATTTATAATGGAAAGCCATAAAACCAACACTTTTTGATTTACAGCAAAAATTGAAAAACAAAAATAAATCAAATTACACGAATTCATAATGAATGCACCATAAACTTAATCCCAACCGTAATTGGTCGATAAGATAAGCCACAAAATGTGTACAAGTATATATGTATATGTAGGTGCAAAAGTATGACCGTATTTGATAAGCAATGTCACTGACATGGCCAAGTGGACAGGGACAAGGGCGAATTGCGAAACGTGTGGCACGTGAGAAGATATGTGAGGGTCGTAAATGCTGGAATTACCAAAATGGATGTTATCAATTTCAAAAACAAAGCGCGCTTATCGTTGGCCAACTACTTATTCGTATATCATTTATTGTTTTGTATTTGTAGTTTCTCAGGTTTTTCAAGGTAATTAATAATTTATAACTTCTTCGTCGCAATACCTAATACGCCGCTCGTACTTAGATCCTCCAATGGCAAATCCTTGACCACAGCTATAAAATCTTCAACGGTGCAGGCATACGAATAGCCCTTTAATAGATCCTCCTTGGTCCAGCTAATCCAACTGATTTCATTGCCTATATCGGGACATATAATGTAATCCTCGCGAATCTCCTCCACGCTGAGATGTGGATTGTTAACGCCCACAAGGACAATACCCTGGCGACTATCCTGATCGATAATCACACGGAAGTACAACTTGGGCACGGGTATCAGACCATTGTTGTTCTCATCGAAGTCCAGGTAAAGCTCTCTTTGGACGCCCTGCGCATCGGGCAGTGTCGACACGCCCCACGTGCCTGTATAGCAATCAACAGTTATATTTTCATCGGCCACAAACTTCCTAACGCTGTCCTCGATGCGCTCCCAGTTGCCCGCATTGAAGGTCTGCCACTGGGGTGCAACATTCACAAAGAAGAAGGTCGCCTGTTGTGCGGCACCGAAAATAAAGTCCGTTTTGGCTGACATATGACCCCTGGCCAGATACACATTGGCACTAATATCGAAATAGGGCGAGGCATCCATGCCCAAAATATTGCTGACTGTGATATTCTGTTGGATCTGTGTGTACTTGTTGTTGACGTCCTTGCCGTTGTAGAAGTCACCCGTTATGAAGCTGGGCCGGCTCACCGAACGTTGGTACTGAGCGCTGCTGGGCGTCAATATGTGATGCACATAGCGTGTTACCTCTTCCAGCTCGTTGTGGCAGACATCGTAGGTTTGCAGGAAATCATCATCTGCAGCATTCCGGGCCAGCTGGAAGCCCACCTCCAGCAGATCGGTGCCGCCGTTGCACTGGCGACCCGTGCGTCGAGCTGTGTAGCTCGGCCAGCCGGTGCACACAAGCTCGTTCAGCTGATAGACACTGCCCAGGACCAGGAAACTGTCCTGTTGCCAACACTGGGCATTTAGTTGAGCAAAGCCTGCGAATTGGCCCTGAAACAATCTGGTGCCGCTGCAGTGCAGCTCAAGTGCCTGGCCATGCTTCAGTTCCACCACGCCCTGCGCATTGGGCTCCAGATATTGTGCCGTGCCCTGAGCATCACGGACCACGTAGAGTGGCGCCGGATCTTTGAGATCACCGTTTACGCGAAAGTTGCACAAATGTTGCAACTGTTCGTCGCTGGACTCGGGCACACCGAGCAGGCCGCTGGTTTGCAGTTGATCCAGTGGCAGATCCTTGACCACAGCAGTAAAGTCCTCCACAGCACAGGCGTACGCATAGCCCTTGTCTATCTGTGCCTTCTCCCAGTCCAGCCAATCCAGCTGTGCGCCCACATCCTCACACACGACATAGTCCTGCAGCGTTTCGGCCAGACTGGCATGCGGATTGTTGGCCACGACCAGAGCAATGCCCTTGCGGCTCAGCTGATCGATGACGATGCGATAGACCAGCCGCGGCACAGGCAATTGCTGTTCGCTTGCATCCAGGTAGATCGGCGTTTGCTCGCCGGCGGCATTGGGCAACGTGGCGACGCCCCAGCTGCCCGCATGGACGCTGACATTGAGCGCCTCGTTGGCCACAAACTGGCGCAGACTGCGCTCCACAGCCAGCCAATTGCCAATGCTAATGCTTCTCCACTGCGGCACCGCATTCACATAAAAGTGCGTTGCCCGCTGCGCGGAACCGTGCACAAAATCTTGACGGGCGGCGAGTTGTCCCCTTGTCAGATACAAGTCGCGACTGCTGTCCAGATACTGGCTGGCATCCAAGCCGAGCGTTTCGCTCAGCACCTCCAGCTGATGCGTTTGCCCATAAAGGACATTCACATCCTTGTTCGCATAGAAGCCGGCACGCATATATCCCGGCTGTGCCACATTCCGCTGATAGGCAACATTGGCCGGCGTCAGCTCGTAGCGAGCATAGCGTGTTATCTGCGTCTGCTCATCGTAGCAGAGCTCCAGCTGCGGCAGCATGCCGGCAGCCACATTAAAGCCAATCTGCAGCAGTTCCGTGCCACCAGCGCAAGGATCGCCAGTCCGCATCGCCTCATAGGTGGGCCAGGTCTGACAACTGAATGCTTTTATGTTGGCACTCAGTCCCTCCGCCTCGTACATCTGATTGCCCACACATTTGGCTGTCAGCGCGGTATATCGATTGAAGGGCGTCGCCAGCGCTGCCGTACAGTGCAAATCAATGCTGGCTCCATCGTCGACAATATAAACACCCGTTTCGTCGGGCAAAAGCCAAATAAGAGCGCCCTGTGGCGTGAACAGCGGGGCAGGATCTTTAATATCGCCATTGATGTTGAAGTAACATTGGTTGGGATTGGGTGTGGGCGAAGGAGTTGGAACAGTGGTGGTCGGTGCTGTGCTGGAGGATTCAGTGGTGCTCACAGCAGGAGTTGTTGAAGGAACCACAGTGGTGCTAACAGTTGAAACCGTGCTGGGCTCTTCGGTGGTGCTCACAGCAGGAGTTGTTGAAGGAATCACAGTGGTGCTAACAGTTGATATTGTGCTGGGTTCTTCGGTGGTGCTCACAGCAGGAGTTGTAGAAGGCACCACAGTGGTGGTTACCGTTGATATTGTGCTGGGTTCTTCGGTGGTGCTCACAGCAGGCGTTGTAGAAGGCACCACAGTGGTGCTAACAGTTGAAACCGTGCTGGGTTCTTCGGTGGGGCTCACAGCAGGAGTGGTAGAAGGCACCACAGTGGTGCTAACAGTTGAAACTGTGCTGGGCTCTTCGGTGGTGCTCACAGCAGGAGTTGTAGAAGGCACCACAGTGGTGCTAACAGTTGAAACTGTGCTGGGTTCTTCGGTGGTGCTCACAGCAGGCGTTGTAGAAGGCACCACAGTGGTGCTAACAGTTGAAACCGTGCTGGGCTCTTCGGTGGTGCTCGGCTCATCATCTAAGCCAAGAACACCGTTTGTGTGCAGATCATCGAGGGGCAGGTCCTTAACCACTTCTGTGAAATCCTCCACAGTACAAGCATAAGAATAGCCCTCGTGCAGATCCTCCTTCAGCCAGGATACCCAACTAAGCCGGTGTCCAATATCCTCGCACAGAATGTAATCGCTTTTGATTTGCTCCAAAGTCACATACGGATTATTCACACCCACCAGGACAATGCCCTCGCGACTTTCTCGATCGATGATCACACGGAAATACAATTTGGGCACCGGTATCAGACCATTGTTGTTCTCATCGAAGTCCAAGTAGAGTTCCCGCTCGACGCCCTCGAAGTCGGGCAGTGTAGAGACGCCCCAGGTGCCCGTATAACAGTCAACAATTAAATTTCGATCGGCCACAAATTTGCGAACACTCGCCTCCACCTTCTCCCAGTTGCCACCGTTGAATGTCTGCCATTGTGGAGCTACGTTAATGAACAGAAACGTGGACAATTGGGCCGCACCAAAGATTTGATCCGTTTTGGCGATCATATGGCCGCGTGATAAAATCCGATCTTCGCTGTAGTTGAAGTAGGGCGTGGCATCCATGCCGAGAATTTCGCTGATTGTGATATTCTGCTGTATTTGCGTGTACTTAGTATTAACGTCGCGGCCGTTGTAGAAGTCTAGCTCCAGGAAATTGGGACGTGCGACGCCGTGCTGATAATCGTAGCTGGAGGGATGCAGCACATGGTGTACATAGCGCGTGGCCTCGGCCAGCTCATCGTGGCACACATCGTAGGTCTGCAGGAAGCCATCGTCCTCCAGCTGAAAGCCAACCTTGACCAGATCCGTGCCACCATTGCACTGACGACCCGTACGCAGGGCCGTATATGTGGGCCATTCAGCGCAACTAAAGTTGCCAAAGGGGTAGATCAGCTCATCGACTAGAAAATACTTTTGCTGCAGGCATTGCACAGTTAACTGCTTGCGATTTTCGAAGGGTGCAGCGAAGCCTGCGCCCGGACAGAACATGTCCAGGAATTCTCCATTGCTCAGGCGCACTGTATCCGTGGGATCGGGCACAATTAGCTCGAAGAAATTGTGTCGCGCGAAGAGCGGCGCAGGATCGTTGAGATCACCGTTCACACGAAACTCGCAGTCGCCACGCACGGGCACACCCTGTTCACCCTCGTCGATGGGCAATACGCGCGGCAGTCGTTTAGTATGTAGAGCGGAGCTGTAGCTAACCACCAGCTCCAGGATTAGGATCACAGTCACGTAGCACTTCATGGCGCGGCGTGCGCGTTCGTTATGTCAACCCATCCACCGATTAAGCACATTCTTATATGACTTCCATATCGCTTACGACAATGTCGATGTTATCGCTATCGAAACTTGGCACTCGACGCACTTATTTATGACAGTTGATTATAGATTATGAATTGGTTCACATGGATGTACTTTTCCCGTTGACCCACCTTGAACACATCATGACTAAAAGATTTGGGCAAAAATTTAACTTTTCAATGCGATTTCGAAATATCATTGTGTACCACTTCAGAGCTGACAGCTGTCCGCTTTCCTATAGCTATAGTAAATTATGTGTTCAATTATTGAGACATTTTTAGGTGATTATCGTCAGGTACTGAGATTCGCATAGTACGGCCGTCCGAACAAAGTTCAGTCATAAATTTGCTCAAGCATTTCATTATTTGGATATTGAATTTATGCGTCCGATAGTAACGGTGTGTTTAGATGTTAGTATACTGTAATATACTTATTAATTTTTGTTTTGTTTCTAGACGTTATAAATCATTATCAAATGGTTCATAAAATTTTATTGCACATTTTCGGCACACATTTGGAAATATAATAAGAATGTTAAAAAAAAAAACAATAACAATTCCTTGAAATTCCTCATTGATGATTAAAAGCTTTATGTTTTATCCAGATATTGTGTAAAGGGTAGCATTTGTATTTAGTAAGAACTAAAACGAGTTAAGCACGAAAAACCATAATAAGCTGTCACGTTGTAATTGATTTCTTATTTCCATAGATGGCATAAAAATCAAATATTAATCGGAAGCCAAAGAGCATAGAAATCAACTACATCAATATCAACGACAGGCATAGACATTCATGCCCCTCGTTGTACCGAAAAAAAGAAAAAAATAAACTGTTAACCACACTCCCAAACCAACTAGTGAACCAAACCGACCATTGACTAATTTGCAGCACTGTACGTGCGCGTGAATTTCGGCAATTGACTGTCCAAATTTTTGTGGTACATGCTAGGCAAAAAACAAAAAAAGAAAAAAAAAACTAACACACAAGCGAGATCCCAGCGACCAGGCTAAAAGATATCCTGGACCCAGTTCTTATATACCTTATATAACGTATATAAAAAATAGTTGTACTTAATGGCCTGCAGTTACTTTCTCTGCAACTATACAAGCATATTATAACCTATTTCACTTTTTCACAGAGTGCAGGGTATAAAGTCAAAAAAACAGAAAATTATATGTAAAAACAAATCATTTGGTAATTGGATTTGCAGAAATACAATTTATTCGCATTTGCTGCTGACAGCTGCTACTCACAAAAGACCTGCCAATAAAATACAATAAATAAGTGGATACTTCTCTACTAGAAACATATATCACTAAACTGGCACTTGACGTACTTGCTTATTTAATTTGTATTTTTTTTTGCTAATCGCAGGAGACGTGTCAGTTTTAGTGATAAGTAAAGTTCCGGAATTCGAACAAAAGCACTCAAATCTTCCATTAATTAGTGCAATTATTTTGAACGAAAAATGCATATACCCAGTAAATCCTACTAAACGTATACTTTATTATGTTATGTTAGTTAGCGGAATTTATATTTGTGCATTGCTATTAGGCACAACAATTTTAGCAGATTCCCATTAATCAATGCTCGTTGCGGGCACTCGCCTGACTTTGACAATTTGCGCATCAATTTTGATTTTCAATAATTTATGTTAACTAATGGTAACACATGGCGTATGCGCAATGTTCTTGTCATTGGCTACCAATTAAAATTGCCGCGTAAATTGCCGCTACGGGGTGGGCTGTTGCAGCAGCATCTGGCAGCTTGCCTCTTGCTAATGTCAAGCTTAATTATAATTTTTCATTTGCACTTCCTTTTAATTTTCAACCCTTCGTCCTTGACAGATGACTGCTCAGTGCAGCGCACAGCGCGCAGGTCGCAGCTCAATTAAAAGTGCATTAAGATATCGCACGGCAGGTCACAATGCTAAGGCGCCAGATGCTGGCTGATAATTTCTTTTGCCTGATTGCAGTCACTTAATGAAAGTGCTTAATTCGACAGGGACAGATGCAGAAAATGGCATTGAATGTTGCCAAGAGTAATTTCAGTGCACAAAGTTGCCATTAAATGGGCGCGAGTATAAAAAATAATGTTGAAATATGTTACAAAACAATTAGTAAAGAAAAACATTTCATTTATATTAAAGTTTGCAAAATATATATTGAAGTTCTATTAAATTGAACAGTCAACACTGGTGAATTATTAAATCACACCTTTAGTGGCTGCAGGAAATTAAGGCGGGTATTAAATGGTATGCAAACACATATCTTTCTGGCTTTATGCTATTTTCCAAGTGCATTTTTATTCATCCTTTTGGAAGAAGTGAGCTGAAAAGCTCTTGTACAGCGTATAAGCCCCCTCGAATAACACTGATACGCCGTGTGACCAGCGCTGTTGATGGCAACATAGCGGCATTGAATAAATGAAGAAGAAGAAGAAGAAGAAGAAGCATAAATGTAGATGGCGTTCGCGATGGCGATGGCGTTGGTGTTGGCGTTGGCGATGGCGATGGCGTTGGCGATGGCGATGGCGATGGCCAAACCGGCCACTGGCAGTGGCACTGGCACTGATGGCCAACAAGGCGGCTTTCAAGTGCAGCTGGCAAACGCGCCAACTGCAAAAGACAGCGCCAAACAAGGGCAGCGAAAAAAGCAGCGCACTCATTTTTTATATATTTTCATTTTTTTTTTTGCTTCTTCGTTATTTTTTTAAAGGATGTGGCTGCGATTTTTGTTTTTGTATATTTTTTTATTATTATTTTTGTTCTGTGCCTTTGCCAGGCGTAAGCAATTTTTGCAGCTCTCTTTCTTTTAAGCGAAACATTTTAATTTAAATGTTAAAACGTGACAATGGCGCAGTCACAAGGGGATATGAGCCTGTCCCACGTGTCAGTCAGTCAACGGCACACCCAGTTACCCTACTTCTGGGCCAAAAGATAAACTGAATGCACAACAAGGTAAAGCTCGCTAGCTATTGTTAAAGAGCTGAATTGATCAGCACTAATCTATTCTATAATAAAAAAAAAAAGATTTAATGAAACTTTGTTTTGCCCATAATATGTAGTATCTCAATGTTTTTCAATTGAAGGGTATTCTTTAGTTAGCATTGCCGTTCTTGCATTCACGTCAATCTTCTTGCTCTGTCATTGACAGCGTCGTGTGGATGCTGCTTTTGTTGCTGTTGTTGGTAATGTTTTTGTTGTCGTTGTTATTGCTTGTTATTCGAGTGGATTACCAGCGATGTTCAACGTCCAATGTCCAGAGGGACTGGCGAAGAAGCCCTTGGACGCAAAAAAAATTGTTGTTGAATTATGCCTGCTCAAAAATTTGAATGACGGCGCGCTTTGGTTGAGCCCAGGGCAAAATGGTGGATTCTGTCGGGTTCTGTCGGTAACCGCAGCTCAAGTGCCAATTAATAAGTTTCGCTTTTGGTATGCGTAAAAAAGCCCAACAGCAGCAACAACAATTAAAGGGAACCCCTTTGGTCAGCAACCCTTTCGCTGTGCCATGTGATTGCTGTGAGCTGTTGATGTTGATGTTGTTGTTGCTGTTGTTGCTGTTGCTGTTGCTGTTGTGCAGTCGTTGGTCAGCCTTGTTTGCATGAATTATTCAAAGAAAAGGATATTAAATGCAAATATACACGCATACATATAAATACACACAGAGTTGCATATATACATTTATACATATTTTTTTATTTTTATTTGATGTGCCTGCGTTGATGTTGTTGATGTTGTTGAGGAAGAACGCGCTTGAGTAATTGGAAGATTTTACTGTCGCCTCGTTTGCCTCAATTTCGCGCAGTCTGTTGTTGTTCTTGTTGGGGATGAAGCAAATTTTAATTAATAATGTGCGGCTTCACACATCGCCATTAAAGATTCATACCGAAACAGTTGGTACTTTAGACGCTCGTTTAAGGTTTAAAGCCAAAATTAAAGTACAGATCATTAAGAAACCGAAATGTTATAATTAGCTCACAGTTTAGTTTACATTTTTGTTGTTGATCTTTTTAAAGTTTACTTTCATTTTTTAGGCAAACGAAGCACCTTTAACGTCAGTTATAAGTATAATACTTAATCGTGTTTTTTTAAACAATGTAATGTAATGACGTTTAAGTCACTATTCTTTCATACCTGCCTTTATTACATTTTGCATTTCAATCAGCATATTTGTTGTCAGTCAGAAGTATTCGTATGCAAAAATTGAATAATAAGTGAGTTAACATGTAATACATTACAATATCAGGGTTGTCTCAAGTGCATTGTTGCCATTGTTGTGCGTTGTATGGTTGTTGTTGCCTGTTGCCCAATGCCTGTTGCTGTTATTCTTTCACTTCAGACGAAGCTCGTTTCACTTTCCGGCTTTTGCTTTCCCTCTGCACAGTGTGCTTTTGCACAAAAGGAAATTTTCAACAACAATGTATGTTGATTTTAACTTTACCATGTTGCTGCTGTTGCAGCTCTTGTTAGTGTTGTTGTTGTTGTTGTTGTTGTTATTGCTTCTGCGGGTGCTTTTGTTGTTGTTGTTGTGTACGCCATTGTTGCTATCTGTAATGTTGCCGTTGTGCTCGCTGCAACGTTTAATTCAATGTAAACGTGTTAAAGCGTGCCCAGCATGCGGAAAAACAGAAAAAACTGTTTTAAATTGAAACAAATAAGCAAAGGCTGCTCAGCTGACTGATGATCTTCTCTCTCTTTCCTTCCCTTCCTCTCTCTCTCTCTCTCTCTATCTACCTATCTCTCTCTGTGTGTTGGACTGACTGACAAATACCAGCAGTAACGGCATCATCATTGTGCATATATCATTTCACACGCATGAGGTCTCATCAACGACAATGGGAATGTTAAATTTGCGCATTTAATTTGATTTTAATTTCAGTGGCTGCACTCTGAACGCAACGTGTGGCGCATAAAATTGATTCCTGGCCAATATTCAATCGGCCTGTAATTAAGTCAAAGCTCTTCGGCTATACTTCTGGTTCAGTTCGGGCAAAAAGTTTTATATTGATTAATAGTATCAATTAAGTAGATGCAGTTTTCGGTGGCTTTTCCAATGATTCTTTTTTTATATTTTGCATGTTTTTACATTTTCTTTCAATTACAGAGCTCAGTTGTGTTCTTTGAGTAATTATTCGATGCATATTTAAAATCTGATTAATATTTACTTGTCCTTATACTTCTCAATTAACAATTAAAATATACTTTGGTTTGAGTATCAAAGAGGTAAAGTTTTTTTGACTTGCTCTCATTATTTTATCTTTTCCATGAATCTACCACAAAATCGGAGTAGTGAAGTACTTTATTTTGTAGACACAATTTCTGTAAATAAAAAATGTAGCTTGATATTAAATTAAATACATATAATTAGCAGCTACTTACCTCAATGGGCTTTGTATTTTCCGAAATCGGAAGCTCCAGTTTTAGTGGCTGTTTTGTCGTATTGGTTCTGATTTCAAGCAGCAACTTTAAAGCATTATCAACAAAATCTGGTTTAAGGTTTCCCGATGCAATGCACAATAGTTGCAGTTGTTTGCATTCGTCGATGACTTTCAATAGGGCAGCAGAAATGTCTGATCGACTGGACATCCAAATGTTTAGTTCCTGTAGCTCCTTCAGTTGGGCCAACTTCTCCACACAGTCAGCCGACGAGCAGAAGCACTTGAGCTGCTGCAGTCCATGCAGCCGGACAATCTGTTGAGTCTCCTCTGGACTAAGGGTGCCGCCATCGATTTCTAGACGCTTTAGCTCCGAACGTGCGGCCAACTTGGTGAGCAGTGGCACAAAGGAGCCGATGGGCCGAACTCCAAAATAGCTAAGCTCCCTCAGCTTGGACAGCTTAGCTATGGGGAGGAAATCAGCAGCCTCGGCTAGCATGCCAAGCTTTAACTTTTCCAGATTGCCACAATGAGGCAGAAAATCGTTTAGATTATGCTGGACACTGTTGTAGCCAATATGTAGGTAACGTATGTTAGGATTAGACTTGCAGCATTTGGCCAGAACCGGGCCGCTTATTTGCTTTACGAGCAGATGTAGCTCCTCGAGGCGGCTCAGCTGGCTAAGATTGTCAAAGGTATAATCTACAAGGTAACAATTATACTAAGTCATTCAAACGGAGATTTGAGGTTTCCCTTTAAACGTACCATCTTTTACATGCAACTCCAAAACCTTCAGTTCCTCTAAGTCCTTGATTGCAGTAAAAATTTGTTCAAAGGGTTGTTCAATTGGCGTGGCCAGATCCAAAACCTGTTTAATTATTAAACGCTTTAAGTTGACCATATTCCGCAAGACGAAGCAAAGTGTGTCAAAACATTTAAGAGGTGCTATACAGCCATAGTATCGAAATATTCTTCCAGTATCAAAGAAATCCAAGTCGATGGTAAGTGTCTCTACTGTCTCACGACAAATGCTAAATCCAATTAGCTCCTGTTTGGTTTTTGTCACTTTAAATATGAATTCACGATGTAGCTTTATGCTCCATGCAATAAAAACCTCGTGAAATCGCTGACAGACTCGAGCGAAACTTATCTGATCTTCAGGACTCAGATAGCTCAACACATACCCAAGACAATCGTCTTTTAAATCCAAAATATTTAATGCGCTCATTGTTTTGTGAACCGGCGCGCTGTGTTTTGCATGCAAGACTGAAATTTTTCGATTTGAAATAAATACAAATAAAATTCACAATCGCCACAAAAGGCCACGTATCTTAGCCGCATGAGTAATCAGTCGGTACTCGTGTACAGATTAGATACATACACATTCTACACACACACATACAGACAAGTTTGTTGATGTTCGGTTAGACAAACAGGTTTCGACTCGCGCGTTCTAACTGACCTGGCCCAATGTAATCAGCTGATTTATACACAAATACCAGTTTAGTCATTCTAGTATTTCACAAGTTTGATTTGTTTAGTTTCATTATATTAAACTTTTGTGTTTACGTGGATGTGAAAAGAGAGAATTCTTTATAAATTATAATTGTGCAATAAAAAAAACAAACAATAGCAAATTTTGCACAAATACATTTTTATTAAAATAGGTAAACAAATCCAAATTTTAAGACTTAAAATTCAAATTTGGCATTGTTTGTGTGGAAAACTGTTGGATCGAAGTACTACGTGCCAAATCTGTTGATGTTAGCTGTTTCCTAACAGGAGGTAAATATCGACCTGATTTTTGGTTGTTATCTAAATAAAATTTCCGAACAGCATCAAAATACGGAGTTACTCTGTTTTTTACTGTCGATTGCATTTGATCCGATTTCCATGGCTGCTTGGAAATTTGTTTATCCTCGTTGGCAGTAGTTGCGGGTGCGATAGCAGGACTCGAAAATGAAACATCATCATTATCCCTTTTATGAGTTAGACGATGCTCATTTGTGCCAGTACTGCCGCCGGTGCGGACCCATTGAAAACTGCTGCTGTTAACGGTAATCGAACTGACGCCGGAGCCACCGATGCCGCCAGAACTGTGACGCTTGTGGCTACGTTTGGGCTTTGTGCGTATTTCCGAATGTCCGGAATGTGTCGATGTATTCTTAACTGGCATTGTCGTTTTGCGATCGTGCAAATTTGGGCTCTGTTGATTTAGCAGCGGTGCTTCATAGTCGAAAACAAAGTTTTGCAAAACGATGGCGTTGTCGAGCAAGGCGGGCACGAACAGTTGCGGCTCGTGGCCCGGATACTCGACCAACACGACGCTTTGGCCTAGCAATAGCTTCAGGGTGAAATTTAACTGATTGGTTTTGAGAAACATTGTTGGTTGGCCAAATCTTTACTGTCTATAAACTTTAATATTAGCTTTTACATTACTGGACAGAGATAAATCAGTGTTACACATTATATATATATATACATATACATACATACATACATATATATACATATATATATTTATATATATATTGAAGTTTGGCGCCTGTGTGATGTGTGAGCACATTATGAATTGTCGACTGGCGTCTGGTATAAAGTCTGACTACGAATCTCCAGCATCGTTGTTTGTATGCTGCTTGACCGGCTTCTTCTTATTAGGCTTAATCGGGCTTAACTTTTCTATCTGTTGCTTTAACGCTTTTTGCACTTTTTGCGTTTTCAGTTGCTTGATATTCTTTTTCTCTTTACTTAAAAGTTGTAGGGGACTTACAAGAAGCTTGGATAGGCCAACTGCCTGGGCGGCCAGAGATACGGCCATCGTAGCCGCTGCATCAGTGCTAGGAATTGATTTGATCTGAGCCGCCTTTGATCGCCGAAACGCACATTGCGCCAACTCGCCAGCGCAGACGCGCTTCATGGCAACGCAATGGCTAGAAATATAAGGCAGAAATATCTCAGATTCATAGCCATTACATTCCACAAGCACAACGTTTCCGTTCGAAATCAGCTTAAGCTCAAAGGCCAGCTTGCTTGCGGCAGCGGATCGACCAAAGGCGGCTGAAGACATCTTCCTAGGCGCCAAGCCAGCAGTTGCAGACGTTAGCTTCCGAGTCACCAGCCGATGGCATCGATGTATTGGCAAATGATAGTTTACTTCATTCGCCCTTATCCTTGGCTGGCGGCTTGACACCACATTCGTTAAAGAGATGCGGCCATATTGCAGCTCTGGCAAAAATATTTCAGACTCATGGTCACGTTTCTCTACCAGGACGACACTCTTGTCCGCCAGTAATTCTATGTGAAAATTCGAGGGACTTGCATTCGGAGATCGTTTGCGCATACTTCTAAGGCGCGGGAACGGCAAACGCTGTGATTTCCAACAGAAATTTTAAAACGTTCTAAAGTCACCAACTGCCCTTGTTTTTCAGTAATATCGTATAAACAATAATTGAATTATATATATATATATATCTTTTTGGCAAAACTTAAATTTATCTTTTATTCAAAAATGTGATTTTTTTTTTTGAATTTTGATTATTTTCTCAAAGAATAAACCAATCTCAAAAATAAACCAATTAAAGTAGATTTCTACACTTCTATATTTGCAAGTATTTTTGAACATTTGAACTGTTTGAAAATTGGAGAAAGTTCTCATGATCATAAAATCAGCTTAAAGTTAAAATGGTTTCGACAAACACAGTCAGATTCAGTTTAATGCTAGCAAATGATAATGAAAATGTTAATTATTTATATCTATTTGCCAAATTGCTAGGATATTGACATTACGCTTACTATCATTTAATATCGTGTACGCTTTCCACGAAGCAGCCAATAAAAATAACCACAAACCAACCACATGGGACTATCAGTGATGTACCAAAAACCAATACCTAGCATTTTTTTTTTTTTTTTTTTGTTTTTTGCTAATTCTATCAAAGAGCAGCCGAATTTATGGCCTTTACTCTTAAATGTCCGAGCTGCTGGCCCTGCGCCGGCTGTGTTTTATGTGACCCAAGTAAATAGAGCTTTAGGGCCACCACCTTTGTTAGCAAGCAAAAGAAAAAAAAAAAAGGCAACTGGTTTCAGTTGGTTGGTTGCCCAGCTCAGCGAAATATAAAAAATTCAATTATAAGCTTTAAAATGGCGTGGGCTTGGTTACACCTGGCACCTCTACTATATCATCCTGCTCAAAAGTACTAGATAGTCCACAGTGCACTGCTGATAATCAGCTCATTATTCAGTTGTAACTGAAACTAAGCTTTAAATAATTAAGTTGACAGTTTTTATGATTGATTTGGAAGGGCACGTTTCGCAGTAGCTTTTATGGTTAAAAAGAAATGTAAAAAAGAGTGTCCTGAGTAATTAACTAGAAATTACTCTGCGCTCTGATTAGTAATTTGTATAAATTATTATTTTTTAAATTTATAATTTATACATTGCATATGTAAGTAGATGTGTATAAACCAAACTGTCTCCTGTGTATTTTGATTAGCGTTGTAGTCGTTTTGCAATTCAAAAAGATGCAAAAAATTGATTTGCTGTGTTTGACATGCATTTGATTTGTGTTTTCCCACAGGAGCTGACGTTAATTTGCGCCCGTCCCAATAGCAAAGGGCGGTGAATGATATTTCAACGGCTGTCGTCTGGCCAAGTAATTTAATCTGACAAGAGCCAAAAATAAATAGGCTTAATGTGTGAAGAAGTTGACAGCAACGTGTTTGAAATGCTCCCGTCGGCAGTTCTCAGCTGGCCCCAGTGTTATATATACATATGTACATATATTTGTTTGGGTTCACTAGAATCTCCTCAAAGACATGAGAATAAGCACAAAATTTGCATAAGAAAGTGTGAAATTCTCTCCAGGTCTAACTAAGTGCGTGTGTGTGTGTGTGAGTGTTTTTGCTGGTGTGAGTTTTCCGTAAGCCGTTTTTGCAGTTTTTGACAAATGACTTAAAGCCTTGGGGGTACACAGCTTTGAAAAGGGTTAAAATAATTTGTTGAGACTGTTAAATATTGAATGTGGACCAAGCACACGAAGACTAAAACAAAAACATAATAAAAATGAAATATATTTTCGTAAAAAGAACACGAACAAGGATGTTAAGGGCCACACATATACACACACATTCACATTAATATACCTATACATATATTATTCTGCTCAAAATTGCTTAAGTGAAAAAAACAAAATATATATATTCGCATATAGAATATTTATAGTTGTCTTAAAAATGACAATCAAATTTTTATAAACCATTTAGTTTCATGGTCTAAATTAAATTGTGCATGCGACAGCCCTCTGAAAAGTGTGCCATAAAATGATTTTATGTTGTTAGCAAATTTAATTATTACAGTAAATATCGACAAAAGGCAACTTTTGATGCTTGATGAAAATACGCATTGATATTGTTTTAAATAAACAAAAAGCTTTAATTAAGTTCTCTGCAGGATTTCTTTTATATGCTCAGGATCATGTATTAGGACTAAATTAAGATTTGATTCAGTAAATAGTATATAGTATATAGCAAATGTGTAGGATTTTATTGCCTAAAGCAATATTGCTGTGCATGTGACTTATGCCTTTGATGTACGCTCATGAGATACCAATTTCACACCCACACCCACCACACACACACACACAAGCATAAGTATCAGACAGAATGACATACTTTACCTACTTAGAGGAAGAAGGCCAAAGAAAAAGTTTCATGCACAGTTTCAGTTTGGTTTTATTGTGCCAACTTGGCCTGATGACAATGGCGGTCGAGGTGTGCGTTTAATCCAGAAACTTATTTATATATATATGTACAGAAGCATATATGTGAATATATATACATATACATATATATTTAGTGTGTATATGTATATCTTTCCGGTCGTTTGGCTTACGCATTTCTCGTGTATGTATTATCGGACCGAGGGATGAACTGTGCGACAAGTCGGACACTTTCTTATGACACGACCGCGCACACTTTCACTTTACATAAGCTCTTTGTAGTGCTTACTGCCTGACACCCCTTAGAGGGAGAGACTGTGTGTGTGTGTGCGAGTGTGTGCGTGTTGACAAACACTTGATAATTCCTTGCATACACGCACTTTGCCTTGGATATGGTCGTGTGTACGATAAGTAAGTACGAGTATCTGCAAGATAATCCAACGTATCCACTGAGTTTACAGGGCCATCTGGCAGACACAGTTGCCTGTGGCTGGCCGCAAGGGTCTCTTGAATTATTTTAAATTGTTTCTGCCATGCATTTTGATCGAGCTTTTATGTATTCATATGCGTGCACATCTATACGACGAAATAAAATAAAAATAAAATAATGGCTCCTTCTTTGCATTTGTTAAAGGGCCATAAACTGTGATTTAGCGTCTTAGATTCGGACGCTTCTATCCGAATTTAATCTCGCAGATGGTTAAGTGGCCAATTTAATGGGTTGTGGGTCGATTGTTCAACAACTGGGATTTTTTGTGCTTTATTTTGTTTAGATATACTTAAGCCTAAAATAAGGCTTTAAGTTATATAATAAAGTGTGTGTGAGAAAAATATATATATGCTCATTTTCAGTGATTGTTTTCAGTTGGTTCCCGTTCGCTGGCCGCTTGCTTTGTGGCTGATGATGAGCACTTGGTCTGTTAATTTAATTAACGTGCAAATGGCTGAAATTACTTTTACTGAAAAGTTTTTTCTGTTTGCTTAGCCTCGTTGGCAGAAGGCTTCAGGGACGAGCCATAGATCAAAGCCGCTCACATGCTGTGCACTGCATCTCGGGCTCAAGCTGCATTTGTGTATGTGAGCTCTGTGCGTGTGTGTGTGTGTGTGTGTGTGAGTGTATTCTGTGCCCTGTCAGCAGGTGTGCAGTTGCACAGGCACTGTGTGCATTCGTACGGGTCCAGTACTCCGCTTTGGTATTATAAAGTAGGTCAGTAGTTGTATGTATGACGCCAATAAAAGTTAATGCGTCCGTGTGTGAATGGCATATGGAATGCCGGTATTTGCACCAGCTTGTTGATATTTTTTAATATTTATGGAATTTTAAAATGACAGTTAACACATTTGCGCGCAACTCCGCCGAGCTGAAATTGCATCATTTGAAATCGGTTCGCGAATACCAGTTCAAATTTTTTTCTGTAACTTAAATCAGCTTATTGGCCACAAAAATACCCTGCAGTTATTTGACATATTTATTTTTCATAAGCATATAAAGGAAGTCATTGCAAAAAAAACGAGCTAAATTTTACTTTAAGTTTACTCTATATAATTTGTGATTGATTTCATTCTTTATTGTATTCACATAATAATAAATTTTAACTTGAGGAAGCTCGAGGCCAAGATTTAAATTAATTTCTTGATAAAACTCTGTTTACGCAGTTGTTGAACATTTTAATATAATATTTTATACTTTATTTTAACAAGATAGCATTAAATAGTTCTATATCAGAGCTCCAAGTAACAAACTTGTTTTTTTTTTTTATTATAAGTAAGAAAACATTAGCCAAAGAGAAATATAAAAATATAGGAAATTTCTTTTAACTTTCAAAGCACCTTTATCAATAAGTTATATATAAGATAAGATAATTGAACGATAACACATATACGATTATATATCGCTTTACTTTACTCTTTATAAATTTAAGACTTACAAATAAACTACAAATTTATTACTTCTTATCAACTATTGCATTGAGTATATATATATATCGTATTGCTTTGGGAAAATTGGGTAATCAACATGGAAAAAATATAAAAAAGTGAATAAAATAGGGCAAGCATTTTATTTTCGTATCTAATTTAATTTTTATCGTGACACAATTGCAGAGCTATAAAATTACGCAAGGTTGAATACATAAATGAAAGTAATATTCAATATGGTAAGAAAAGTTTTTTCCAGGTTATTGTGCTTCCGCAGTACAAGCATGGAAATTCCCTTCGGGCACCGCGAAAGGAGGAACTTCAAAGTTAAAATCATAAAAAACGAACATCGCAATAAAAAACAAGAACATTTTCAATTATGCTAAACTTCGAACTGTTAATTAAATCTGTCAGAAACAATTTAGCAGAATGTTCACTTAAAAGCCGCCAACAAGGTTTATAATTAGAAATAATAAAGTAAAAGAGAAAAAAAATTTAACTTATTTACCTGGCAAACGAGCAATCTCCACAAGAGACAATACAACAGAGAAGTTAAATAAACTGAACGACTGCAAAAGCCCCTCGAAACATAACTAATTGTACTTCAGAGTGTCCAATGAATTAAACTAATATATACGTTTTGCATCTATTGTGCAGGGTATTAACAATTCAAGTGCAAACAATGCGATTGCGTCCCCAGAGACTGACAAATGAAATGTCTACGCAACAAAATAGCAACTGTCGGAGTCGGAAATACGTCAAGTGTGAGCGCTGAAAGCCTTCGATGAGATGAGCATTGCCCAGAGCTGAGCTGAGCTGAGCTGAGTTGGGTGCCCGGATAGTGGGTAAAGATGGTGGCCAGGAAACGGCCAGGCGACAGCTTCCTCAATGCTGGCATTGTGTGCTATGGAGTGGAGCGTTGACAATAACGGAAATTATTGTTTCAATTCTTATTTTCTAACATTGTGAGCAGCGTCTCCTGTCAGCCAGCTTTTCAGCTAAGATTATGGCAAACACTGCAAAGTTTTCTATGACTATGTGTTTAAAGATTTAAAGCTAAGAAATGAAGTTCCTTTGATAAATAAAGGCACTTAACAATGTATATATATATATGTATACTGAATAGTCGTACATACCTGCTTTGCTTATATGCAAGGGGAACACAAAATTAAATATATATACATCAACGTGCAACTAACAAATGAAAACTTTGTTTTAGTTGATTTTTATAAAATCTTTGCAATTATGAAAAAAGTTATGGCAACATTTATTGGTTTTCATCTATTTAATAAGGCTTATAAAAGCTTGGCGCAATAAAAATAAAACCAAGCACTTTATTGAATAGCATAAATTTAATGTATTTGCAAATACGCTTCAATTAAAGTAAAAACATTGGCTTGATATGAAAATTTAGTATTCTAGGGTGCTAAGAAAAACACTTTGCCAGCATTTGCCATTCATTAATTAACTTGTTGTACACAGAAACTCTGAAGTCGAAGACAAATTGCTCCTGTTGTGGTTTGCCGTTGTGTTGCTTGAGATTTTCTTGGTAATTGCATTGTTTGACAAAGACCCAACTGTGTGACCTTTTGACAGTTTATAGTCTTAACTTATGCACATTGCCCTAGGGCAAGGGGCGGCTCTTACTAAGCCGTGAGGAAAACTTTACGTAAGCCTTGTTGACTCGGTTGAACTTGGTTGACATCCTGCAGCTGATGCAGATCTTTGCCAAGAACATCAATGCGGGCATTTACCAGCAAAAGGATATTTAAAAAATGTTTTTTGGATTTTGTGCGAATTTCTTTGACGTTTCATGCAAACTTGTTGAAGTGTTTCAATTAAAACTTGAAAACTTGTTGACATTTATTGAACACTCAAACATGGGGCAATGTCGTCCTTACAGACGCTTGTCAAGTGTACCAACACACCCACACACACACACATGTACACATGCTCAACTTGGTTTAGCATTAGATGTGCCCTATGACACTATTCCTCAACTCAATAAAAACTCGTTTACTTTGGGACTTTATGTCACTGTGCAAAATCGTCCCAAACGTAGCTTTGAGCAATTTTATCACATGACAAGGATTTTAAGTTCACAGTTAGTTTGTTGTAAAAATTCAATAACAAAATCAAACACTAAGGCATTTATGACATGCCCTTCAACTTTCGTATGCCAAAAATAATTAAGATTTTAACATATGGCCGAATTGTTTTTGGAATATTTATTACACATTGCGATATTTACTTTGAGCCGAGTTTGTTTAGTTTTGTTTAGCGTTAATTATTTATGTTTTGTTGCCATTTCCTTGATTTAACTAACAATGTAACAAATTTATTCTGTTTATGCTAATACAATAATTTCTAATTTAGTTTGCGGCAAAATATTTAAACGAAAATGCTAAATAGGAAATGTAATACCCTGCCATTTCACAAATGTATGAAGGGGTTACATTAGATGAGCGATTAAATGAAAGATTACTGGTAAAAACCTTTTCCATGCATTATCTATATTTATATGTTGTTTAACTCTACTCATTAATTCAATTAGGTTGTCGGACTATGGATTAACAAGTTGTTTCATATGAGGAGGTATAATTCATAAGTATACATATGTTAACTAATATGTGATGACCTAGTTTTTGGTTTTGTGCTTTAACGGCAAATATTGTAACATAAAGAGCACTCAACTTGCGTAAATGCAAATGACACCGCTTTGAGTGCATTTTGTGTAGCAGCAACAATAAATTTAAGTACAAAGGATCCGTAGGGCGCTTTAATTGCTTGGAAAATGATATTTGGCCGTGAGCTAAACTTTATAACACATTCGCAACCAAAATCGTTTTGTTCCGCTTAAGCTAGACATACATAATCCAATTAATGCACAAGGACAACGAGCTGTTCCTTTTGATAACTAATTGGTTTACGGTGAAGGTAAAGGTAAAGGAATCATCAACCCAGTCAAAGTGCCGTTGGTGCACGGTTTGAAGTTTCAGCTTGTGGCACCCACTCACGGTCTGGTATATAAAACGGCTAATTGGTTTTCCAGAAAGGTAACATAATTGGCATGTGGCTAACGGCCAATCAGACAGTCTAATTGAATGTGCGCCAAAGGGTCTTAATGTCCTTTATACACTTGTAAGCTGATAGCATGTCAGCGTGGCAGTAGGTTCGATAAATATAGCGCACAATTAATTTTAAAACTAATTTTCAAAATATCTTTTAGTCCACTAACCAACAATAGCTTAACAGGCCGCACCGAGGAATTCGCATAAATCATTTAAAGAATGTTAGGAAGAGAAAAAAAGAATGTACAAACTATGCTAATTTAAATTTGCACCCAAAAAAAACATAAATAAAATAATAACTTTTTGCTGTAACATTTTCCAGAATATGCATAAAGATAAGTTAATCATACGCCTCGTCACATTTTATCATAAACTCGAATGTGCAAAAAAAAATGGATAAAGTTATGTTGGGCGAGTATCGCGAACCCAGTGAACCGACAATTAAAAGTTAATAATTTTTCGCAAACTGCATTAATATTTATACTATGTGAAGGGAAATTAAATATTGGTATTTAATACATAATTAGCATGGCCCTCGGCCTTTGGCAACTGAACGTTGCGTACGCTAATAATGCACTTTAATAAACTTGCTGCGCATATTTCCAGATGAAAAATTCCAGACAACCTGAATGCACATCAATTTATTATTAAATTGAAATTGTATTATATACATATTGGAGCATAAATAAAAAGGCTAGCGAATGATAATAATTTACTAAGACTTCGGCCAGTTGATTAATTCATTCTGTGGGCAAAGTTGTTTCTTAGCCAACAACTGTAAACAATGTTTTTGCCATTCACAAAGAACTAGACTAGGCCGACTAGGGGAAGCACAAACAGGCATTATAAATAAAAAAAAAAAAAAAAAAAACGAAGACAGAAGTGCTGACCATGTCTGATTGGCAATTGCAATTCACCAGACCACAAAACAAAGTGCAATACATTTACTTGGTCAGTTCTTTGCGACTGGGGCATTGTTTGATTTGATTCTGTTCGGGCGCAGCTGCGAAGAGAGATACTGAAATGTCATGTCGTAAAGCATTTGATTTGGCTTGGTTTTGATTCGTTTGCTATTTGTTAAGCACTCAATGACAAGCACTTTGGCAATTTATTTTGCACGTTGGCATATTTAATAGCAGGCTCACTGCCTGCTCGACAGCTGACAAATTATGCCAATGTGGGCTGAGCGCTAATGCACTGGGCCTGAATAATTGATCTGGCAGTGTGTCTGAGTTTTGCAGTGCGTGAATGAAACACATATGTGTTCATTCGTTGTTCGGTTAGCGTGCAATTGTCACGCTGCGTATACGCAATTTGCATAAAACGCATCCGCCCCGAGCCACTTTCATCCACACACACAGAGAACAACCTTCTGTTCATTAGATGCCTGTTTTAATTTAAAGTCGACGAAAAATTTCAATTGCGGCACATTAGCGAGAGTCACTTGAAAACTTGCTGGAGCCAATATTAATTGCCGCATAATAATATATATACATATATCTATATGAATACCTTGAAAACTGTTGGCAACCATTCAATTTAAGTTATTTGCTGCCCAATAACTTTTCTTTCCCACCGGTAGGCTTGCATTTAGGCATCCCATGCGTAATTGATTTAATTATTACTCAAGCCGCAGAGCAGCTGACAAAATGTCTTGTCGGGTAAATTCCACTCAATTGAATTTCCGAAAATTAACACCTGTCCTTGATTAGAAAATCCACCCAATTTCGACCACCTGGCGACAGCAATTGATTTGCCACAGTCTGTAGCAGATGCTGTCGGTTTTGATTAAAATGCAACGCAATTGCAAAATAAATAAATAAATAAATGCGCTTACAGCGCCTCAAGATATAATTGGCCTCAGCTCAAATTTGTAAACAACAATTCCTTTTCCGGTACACAATGTAACAATGTTTATATTCGAGAAATTGTAAATAACAGTTTACAACTAAATTGGCATAAATTTCAGTATTTAGTTACAGTTTGTTTATCTAGAGGCGAAAAATGAATGCAGTTAATGGTGATTTGATTATATTTAAACTAGGAAAATTCTGCCTGTTATTTATGGCTTTTTGATTTATTGTTTTAGTTATTTGTTTTAGATTATTTAAAAGAAGCGGAAGAAAGGGTTTTCTAAAAACAAAAAAAACACTTTTATTCTGAAGGTTGCAGGCGAATATCAAATTTGTTTACAAAATACTCAAAAAGAAAAATGTTTAATCAAATTTGTGCACAGAAAAAATACTTGCAAATGCGTGAATATTGCAAACAGCAATTAAAATTATATAAATTATTAAATCGCATGCATACATAAATAATGATTTTGTTTGTTGATGATTATGTATGTGTGTACTACAAGGCTCACTAAAAAAAAAAAACAAAAATGGAAGGACTGCCATAAAAAGAACGAGTACATTGTCAGGCCTTGAATCATCGTTGTGCGCAATTTCACAGGCCCAATTCGAACAACAATTTTCACACAAAATTTAACACATACCCGAGTGCCCGTAGCCTCACCTGGCGGCAATAATTCTTGCGCTCAGCTGGGCAGCTGTTGGGCGTTGAATTGAAAACATGTTGCAATGCGAATGGAGGCTCGGGCTGTTGCGCTAGCCATTGGTGATTAACTATGGACTGCCTGGCAGGCGTCATTAAGTCCTTGCGCGCGCGCTCGCTGGTTGTGGTCCGCAATTTAAGGATGCATGCAGTCGACGACTTTTAATGGAAAACTTAAAGAGCGCCGGCAAAAAGTTTGTTAAAGTAGTTGCCAAGCCAAAGCCACGCTGGCAGCTGCACTTAATTTGCAGGCAGCTCATTTCGGCTTGCGGGCAGTAGGTTTTTTTTTTTGTTTTCCTTCATATTTTCCTTATATTTATTTATATCGTCTGTGTGGGTTATGCAAAAACTTTTGACGCCAGTTACTTATTGTTGCCCAGCCGCCCTCCATCAACCCCGACACGGCTTATCCATAACGCGCGGTATGCGTGTAATCTACTCAAAGCAAATAAATTTTTAATGTTGACTAATGTAGAAAATGTGCGCAGAAATTTGTACCTGGTCCTTGCCATCTTTCCTAAGTAATCCACGGGCAGAGTCAAACTGAGCACGAGAAAGTTGCTGTAAGCTAGCGTAAATTGCAACAGGCTCAGGATGCAGCTGTAGGCAATGCTACAAATTGAAAATGAAACCCTGGACCAACTTTCTAAGGCACACAAATCAGAAAGTATGAAACAAACAAGCAAAACAAGCTGCAAACTCATCGAAATTTAGAACAATTTCAGCTAGCATTTCCATATCTGCAAAGGTCAACAGAAACACAATCTTGCAAATAGAAACAAAAATTAAACAGTCCCATCTTTGTTATAATTACATGGAAATCAATGCTAAAGAAGATAATTAACGGCAATTGCATTAACTCAGTCATTAAAAATATTTAGAAACAAACAAAAAGCAGGACAAAAACTTTGCCGTATAAAAGTAAAACAAATAATGCCAAAAATTAAAAAAAAAATAAATAAAAAAAAAAAGACTCTTAGCGAGACGAACGGGCGGCCACGCAAATGGCTTGAAGAGGCTGGCTGTGACAACTTGAAGTGGCAGGCATCTAAGTACGCTAAAAGGCTGCTGGCCTCCTGTTTTGATAATGAACAACAGGGCCGAGCATTGGACGAGCCGGCAACTAAAAACGGGCCAAACATTAACGAGCATCTGCGAAAAACTTGCAACTTGCAGTTGAAACTGCCAACTGGTAACTGCTAACTGGCAACTCAATGGGGTGGATCCGGCATACGGGCTGGGGTGTGTTGGGTGCTGTTTCTGCTGTTTGCATTGTTTGCAAAATGCTTCAAGTAAATTATGCAGAATTGCAGCAGCGAAAGTTAAGCGCACAACACAACAGCAAAATGGAATTCACGCTGGCTTTCTACGTTTTCCCAGTGATGTCTTTGTAGCTGCTGTTGTTTTTAATAAACTTAATAAGTTTGCAATTTGTTGCTGCAATCAGCGAAGGACAGCGAAGGACTAGCCACCAAACAGAATTGCCTCCACTCCACACTGACATGCAAATCGGCAGCTTGGCAACACATGGCGTATGCTTAATTTTGGCACAAATTATGCAGGCAACACGCGATAAACTAATTTGAAAAGAACATTGGCCAAACTTTAATACAATTTACATTTAAATAATATGAGGCAACATGAAATAACGTAATAATGCTTTTTTAACGTAGAAGATAAGGCGAAAATGAGTATTTTATCTGTACGTTAGAAAAAAGTTTTATAAACAATATAATTTACTTGATTTGTGTAGCATGACATAACAAAATATTGTAATATAATATGTGAGAGATATACACTGTGTGCAAACCACATTCAGAATGAGGCCTTCCACATAATTTTTAGCACCGATATTTACCTACGCTCACAATACAACACAATTTGGTTCAACAGTTCATAAACGTTTTTATAAAAAAAAAGGTAACTGCTCACCGCAGTATAAATAAATTAAAGCTTTTTACTTGTTGGATATCAAATGAAGATGGAGTTGGGACTGGTGGCCAATGCCCTAAATAAACAAACATATGCGGCAAGGCCGGCGAGCAAATTGAATTTGCGCACAGAGCCAAAGAGCATAACAAATAGACCGATACGTATACGCCATGTGCGCCGAGGACAAAACAAACCGCAAGCACACACGTGTACGCCAGTTGATAACCAAGACAGCGGACAGAACAAAAAAAAAAAAAAAAACTCACTCACTCAACCCTGTCAGGCAGTCAGTCAGCCAGTCACCTACCCAGTCAGACAGTTGGTCAACCGTGACGCTTAGAAATTTGGGATGCGTAGCGTTATCCGAGACAGGAGAACACGGCTACAGCTGCTGTTAACCAAATCCCGACGCACACAACCACAACAACAACAACAACAACAAGTTTGGTCAGGCGGCGACTGGCTGATGTCGCCACAGATGACAGTTAACAGTTAGCAGCGTGCCAGGTAAATAAATCAAACAAAAATAGCTGCTTTAGCTACGTGACCAGTCACAGTCCACAGTCACAGGTTTAACGTCACTTGGCCAAAGCACGCCGCACACAGTTTGACTGATTATCGGTGGACTGCTTATGACACATAACCAGGGTAAGGTGAAACAGGAACTTGCTTCAAGATGTGCGTGACGCAAATTGCAGACCAGTTACAGACAGCAGCAGCCATCCTGCCAAGGCCGACCATGTTGAGTTCAGCTGCATTGACAAATGGACGGCCTGTTAGATGTCTCAGTGCTCAGTCCTCAGTTCTTTGTCTCAGATCAATGTCCATCGATGACATGACTGGGCCAAGAGTTGAATTGTCGCACCAGTTAACTGCTGTTGACATGTTGAACAGCATTTTGTCTAGAAGTGAAGCAACCTATAACTGAATGTCCAAAGGGAAATGAAATTAAGAATGAATAACTTTACAGATATTCTTTAATCTATATTGAATTTAAAGCTCAACGGCAATATATATATATATTATGCATAAAACTCAGGTCGTACCCCATTTCAAGCAGTATTTTTGCAGGCGCACATTAATTTTGTTAGCAACATGCAATGGATATTCAAGATTGTTGAATAATGGCATTTGACCTCGCCTGACCTGCTGAACTGGCACCAGCTGACCCAGGCGAAGGCCCACACCCAGGACACTGATATACAATGCATGTGCATGCGATTCCATTCGACTGCCTGCAAAATTCAGCTGTGTGTGTGTGTAATAAGGCTGCATATATTATGGCATATATATTGTGCCATATATTAGAAGCTTTGCCCGCAATTTCTCACACACTAGGCTGGGGCCATCGGGTGTTTTAGTATATGGCTTGCATTGGCGCGGTCCACGTCCTCGTGGCTGTGGCTGCTGCTGCTGCTGCTGCTGCTGCTGCAGTTGTTTGCCTTGCGGTGATCACTCAATTTGAATTAATTTGCGGCTGTCATCCAACCTAAAATTAGTTTATGCCGATTTGCATAAACCAAAATGGTAGCTTGCTGAAAGTTTGGCGCCTGCCTTTCATTGTGGCTGGCGACTTTTGGACAATTGAGCAACTTTGGTAAGAGTGCAGGCATATGAATAGATTGTGGTATTCCTGATAATTATTTGTACCAGCTTCGAAATGATTATAGTATATGATAAGAATGCTAAAACTCTATTATATCTTATGCTAAAAATGTACTAAATATAGTAACATCAAATATCAGCACTTTTCTGCACAGTCGTTATATTTTCAACTCACTATACTTCTCTTCTTCATTGTGTTCGTTGGTAAAAGGCTACTAACGTCAACAACTGGCTAAATTTGCAGCAGCTGGCTCAAAGCCTTGGCCATTTGAAGTTTTGTGGTTTTTGAGGCATTTCTCACACAAAACAAAAAACGAATATTTTGACACTTTGCCTTGTCCTTTTTTCGACTAATTCCGTTTTTGTTTATTTCCCTGCACACACTAACACACACACACACACACACACACACACACACACACACACTTAGACACTTGGCAGTTTTTATGCTGTGCGACAGGCACAGTTGAGGACAAACTGCAATTTGGTCGCTCCAGAGATGCCACAGAGCAGCTGTGTCTTCCAATGTATGCTGCAGAGGATTAACGCGCCACAAGACCAAAGAGTCGCATTTTTTAGTTGCAGCTGTCAGCAGAAAAAAAAACTTTAAGAGTTAACTGTTTTTTTTTTTCTAAACTGAAGCGTTATTAAACTGAAAACTTTATTATTTAATTAACTTATGTAATACGGATAGGCATATGTTAAGAAAAACTTTTACTCGGCTAGTGCTTTATGTTTTATTTGTCATATAGAAATTGTTGTTCGTTTTATAAAAACAAATATGAAATAATTTCAAAACAAAAATTCTTTGATAAAGTACATTGAAGAAATTACCTCTATTAGAAACATTTGCAAGCCGAAATGGAAAAGAAAACAGAGGCAAAACCAAAAACTCATTCAAAAGATAAATACGAAAGAGAAATTATAAAAAAATATGAAGTGCAGCAACTCTCCCGAATGCCAGGACATTGTCCTGTAACCAAATGCACTGATATCGTGTTTCCATCGAACATAATGATGCACATGCTCCAAAAGCACGCCTATAATGTAAGGACGATTAGGTCGGAGATATATGAACATCGGCCCTTGTCGATGATCTTCGATCCGACGAGCTTGAAGCATGGCGACAATCACTGTGTGGCCAGTCTTATGTATGGCGGCGTAGAAGGCAAACCCCACACGCAGCCAGGCCTCAGCTATATGAGCCTACCAAACTCAGCGCTGATTAACGATCATCATAAATATGACAACTATCTGCCCGTTATGTTAATGGCCTGCCGGACAACCTGGTATGCCCAAATGAAGGATAAGCAGGTGGAACAGGAGTTGATCGCCAAGAATCCAGACAAGGCCGGCATCTATGTCTTCTGGCTTGTGTCGCCAAACACAACACGCAAGCTCTTTTTTACGCTCACCATCTACGATCGTCACTATGTCAGTTCACGTAGCGTTATTCGCGTCGTACGTAACTATACCAATCTGCAGAATCCGAGCGATTTTCTGCCCTACGACAACAACTATCTGATGCTGCGTGACTCGGAGGTCGCGGAGCTAATGAGCATTAGCAATGTATCGAAAAGCACGTCTTCTAAACTGACTAAGCCTGGCATACCCATTGAACTGATAGTCTATCAAAGGCCGCTAAAGTCCAAGTTTCATGCCCACAATCAGTCAGCACTGGAGGCTGCACTCAAACATGCACGGGCCCTTTATGCAACGTATATTATGCCACGGACTAAGGGCACCGTTAGACGCGGTGTTTCGGGCAGATCGCTCTCCTTAAAGCCAAAGTCGAATACAGCTCGCCTGTCTTCCGTGGCCATTCAATGATTCAATAAATGTTTCTAAACACATGGACAAAGAACATTTTGGGTGAAAAATTTTATGTTTTGACTGCTTGAAAAATAAATAAATTATATATTTATATATATATTTGTAAGCAAATAAAGGCTTTTCTTTTCTTCTATGATAAACAATTACTGAATAGCGAACAGCACTGAAATCTGTGGCAAGTTGCCAGGATACGTATACTCAAGTGCAGTATTAGTTCGATTCAAGTGCTGAGCACATAATTATTTAATAAGCTGACAGCTGATTGAAAACCAAGTGCGCATAAATTGCCATAGGAGGAGAGAGCACACAAAGTCTGCCAACAGCCGCAAGGTGTGTGAGCTAAGCAGCTTTTATACACACACACACACACACACGCACACACATGTGCGTATTTATATATATTATATATATATAGACACTCGAATACGCATGCAAGCATCCAACATTGCATGTAAATGACGCTAATTGTATTACAATTTGCTTCAATGCCTAAAAGCGGGCAATGGCAAATCAGAAACCGCTTAGCTCGGATATTATATGGGCATGCACTTGGGCACCGGGGTCTGGGCAATTGTTGCGCATTTGGGCTGCACCATCGCTGCATCGGTAACGGCAACCAGCCCAGCCCAGACCAGACCAGCCCAGACCACCCCAACCAGTCCTCTGGCAACCACTTGCCACACATGCAATTTTAATCATGAGAAATATGTGTGCTGCAGTGGAGCCACGATGATGAAGCGTGGCCATCGAATGGTTTGGGTAAGTGGCCTAAATGTGGTTAGCAGTCGGCACTTCTGCCCGCACCCACTTGAATTATGCCTTTAATTTCAGTTATTCACTGTTATCGGTAGTTGGATAAGAATGCTGGCGCTGTCCAAGCCACAAATCTGAGCCGTTGCGATGGCGACTACTAAACTGCCTTTGTAATTGTGCACTTGATCTGAATAATATACATGCCACTAATTCGGATATTTACTCAAACGATAAAGTGGGCTGTGTGTAACCCCAGGGTATGCATTATAATGCATGCCTGCACCTAATTTAAATACATAAATAACTAGTTCTAAACAATAAAATGATTTAAATAAAAGTAAGCTTCTTATACAGAATATTTAAAAAAAAAAAAAGTCAACCCAGGTGCAAATTTGCTATACGGGCAAGTTGTAAAAAAAAAAAGGGAATGTCTCCAGCAGAGACACAGGCTGTCAAAATGAATTGTACTTATTCGATGGCGCACCTTTAATGTGTTGACAACAACAAGGCGACTATATTGTTACGGGCAAAATATTGCCATCTATTTCCTTCACCTCCTTCTCTCTCTCTCTCTCTCTCTCTAGCTCCAGAAATGTCAAGGACTGATGGTTTTTTGGTTTCTTTTTTTACTTGCAAGTTGCAGTAAAAAAGTTGCAGATAACAAATGTGAATGCCAGGAAAACGATTCAAGTGCTCGACTGCTCGACAAATTCAGAGCAATGTAACCGCCCACGACCACGACCACGACCAATGCACCCACCAAAGCGCTTTATCACATGCTCGGCAGTTTGCTTTCCCTTATACGTATACGTACTTACATACATAGATATATTGTTTACTGGCTGGCTGGAAGTTTTTTTTTTGTGTGTTTTTTTTTTCTTGTTCCCACAACCTTCACGCAGAATATGTCCATGTGCTTTTGTGATATACGTTTTGCTATCCAAACTGTCATCTTTGGGCTGCCGGCAGTGACAATGTGAGCAGCATAAGATGAAAAAGCTGCCAAGAGGCTCCAGCTGCAGCTGCAGCTGCAACTGCAACTGCAACTGCAGCACTTGAAGAAATGCGGCATGGGAAAGTACCAGCTCACTTAGATCGGTTGGGGATTAGCCGAATGTTCGTTGGATGTGTGTTGCACAAAATGATGTTGGTGGCAAGTGGAAAAACCGGCACACACAGAATGTTGCGACTTGACTGATGCGGCCATTTTGCCAACGGCAATAACAATTTCAATTTGACATGCCCAAAAAGTCATTAACATGTCAGTTCATGCATATCCATATAAACTGCATACCTAAATCTGTGCTAAATATTTTATACATGTAAAAATGTAAAAGCTAAATTTTGAGAACATGCCGCCATGTTCAATCACAAATTGTCTACCCAACAGCAATTTGAGATATTTGTTTGGTTGTCGTTCAAATGCCATTGGCACTTCGGGTCATGGCTAAAACAATTAGATAAAATTACAAGCATAGATCAAAATATTCGCCTCAAGGCATATGTTCAGTCATAATGATGATTACGCATAGATCTTTAATTAAAAGCACTCGATTGAAAACAAAGCAAATTGAGGCCACAAAATGCTTGACCTATCATATAATTGTGTAACTGGCTAGTAAGAAACGGAAGGGAGTGCTGTGATTGGTTTCTTTGCACAAGCCAAACAAAGCTTGGCGCACTGTGTTTGTGTTTACTGTACATGAACATTAACACTTAGCCACTAATGATAAATAGCTCAAGAAGTGGAAGCTTTAAACGGCAACAACACTAACTGGGTAAGACCCGTCGTGGGCCAACAACAACAATAACGGCACAGCAACAATATAACATTATTAATAGAGCTAAGTGTACAACAAGGAGCGTCTGAGGAATCAAGAAATGGGAAGTTTGCTTTGTAGCTTTCAAGCTGGTTGCCAAGTTACTTGCTTGAAGCTTGTTACGTGCGTTTTCTTGACTGCGGTTTCTGTTTTCAGGTGCATTAAAATAACGTTCGTTTGTCGGGTAACTGGAAGCGGCCGATGATTGGTTGCGTCTATTTAAATTGTGGGGAGCTCTTGTTGTTGTTGGATCCACAATTGAACCTAAAGATTATGTTCGAAATGAATTTAATTTAGTTTCATTTTAATGTATTTGGTAAAATTTATAGATCTTCTATTAAACTATTTATATTGAACGGCTGGCACGTCTAAATCATTTATGATTTATGGCAACATTTGGTTCAAATTGTCAAACGATATATATCCAACAGATAAATGCAAATGTGTCACACACACACACACACACACACACACATAAACACTCGTCCGCAATTGATTTACCAAAAAATTATGTTATTTTGAAATTTTGTCCAAATTTATGATGCCATTTGTAACGTTAAATTGAGGGAGTCGAAACAGGGCTTAAACTTTAATATGGTGCAATTGTATGTCGTTCGTTGCGTTTCGGTGCGCAGGTTTACGAGTTGGTTTTGTTTTTATCACTTGAACGGGAAATTAGAATTATTGTCATGGCTTTTATTACAGTCATAAATTTAACAGAGCCAATGCAAGTGAATTTACCGTGCTGCATTAAAGATGAGTTATGGCCCAGATGGTGTTAAAGTGTGGCTTTAATTTTAATTAGTTTGCTCTTCTGATGGGGCTTTGTCTGGCCGCAATTGTTTGCTTATCAAACACGTGCACCTCTGGGATGGCAAAAACATAACACAACACACTATAACAAAGCAAAACAAAACATTATAAAATAAACTATAGCTTCAATTGCTCAAACTGCTTCAATTGTTTACGCAGCAAACTACTGTTTTCTATTCATGGCTAAAAGGGTCTGTTGCCAGCTTTACCCATTGGAAACATTGGAAACACTGCTCGCGTTCGATTTGAATGTGTTTGCCTCCTGTTTGCCTGTTTTAATGCTTTGAAAATTTGCATAGGCAAGCGTTTTCTGGCTGGGGATTGCAACACAGTTTGCATATTGCCCCAGGCCGGCAATAAAGCGGCTTACAACAGAATATTGAGGAGCTAGGCGGCACAGCCGTATACAATGTTCGGCCGATTGTTATTCTAGGGGAAATCAAAAATAAAAATATTTGCTCAGGGTTTCATAAAAAACAAAAAAAATTTAAAGCGATTAAAAAATACACATAATATTTTGGGTTAAAGGGATCTTTTAAACTGTATGGATTGTACATTGTTTATGTATCAAAAAAAGTTGAATGGAAACAATTTAAAAATTTATACCCTCTTTTCAAAGGTTGGAAAATACTATCTTATTTTCTTCTTTGAGCTGTTTATGACGTTAGTGCAAATACGCTTTTGGGGCTTATTTGACTTTGCCAATAAGATTTCATTTTGTGCCTAACTACATTTTCCTATCAGTGTTAACCCGTTTTCAATGCTGGCAAACCAATTAAGCGAATAGAGATTTAAGCAATGCAAAAGAACCAAATTATTGCCGACTTAACCAGAAAAGTCCATTAAAGCACATGGAAATACATTTTCAGTCGGGGCCTAATGGTAAACGTGCCCCATACACTCACACAGACGCACTTAAAACACAGTTATACACATGGGGCAGATGCATGCGCACTTCAAATGGCCTAAAAAGAAAAGGTGCGCACCCAAAAAGCACCTCAATTTATACACACACGCACACACGCACACACCCACACACCCACACACACACACACACATACGGAAAGTCAGAAAACGAGGCGCATTCAGACGTGCGAAAATGTAACAATTTACAAAGGGTTAAGCCAAAAAAAAATAAAAATGAACACAGAACCCGACTTGGCCACACGGAAGAACACATAGGATGGATACATATACATATATGCATATACTATACATTTAGCCTTAGAGGTGAGCAATATTTTGACACACGAATGTCACAGATTTAAAAGTAATATATGGTAGTCGAGAAAAGAAAAAAAAAAAAAAAAAACGCTGCGTAAAAAAGCATTTATATGATTTATGATTGAAATGCTTTGCTCCGCACAATTTAAAGTCATTATTAATAAAGTTGAAACGTCAAAAAAGTTAGTGAAATCTCAACTCGAAAGTGACTTTAAAAATCACGTATGCTACTGTTCTGAAATGTGCATTTTTGTTGTCTTTTTTGCTTTTGCATCTTCCATCACAAGTTTTTTTTTTGGTTTTTTTTTCGGTGTTGTGTTTTGTATGTAAATGTTTGAACTGTCTGCATGAGTGCCAGAACAAAGTTGACAACAACAATGACACACAAAAAAAGGGTCAGGGGTTTGCACAAACATCACGCATACATGGAGGCAGCACACACGCTCGCACACACACACACACACACACACACACACGACCGTTGCATTTATATGCAAATATTTGGAAACACATTTTTGTCATGGCTAACCCTGCTGCATGACGTGCATACCGGTTAAAATTGGGTGTTACTGCAAATTGTTTGTACCTTGCGTACTTTACAACTTTAATTAGGTGAAAATGCCAATATTATAAATGCTGTGCCCAGCGCACTCTCTCTTATAATGTTAAATAAAATTATATTTAAAGTTGACAGTGCTAAATTGATACTACTTATTTGCAAGCGGATTACGTGGCGTATGTGCAATATCATGCAAACAGCCGCATACTTAAGCTGTTTAACCGTCAAACAGCTCGCCCGAGACAAATATCTGTGCAGCACACAGAGCACAGAGCTTATTGCATGCCACCTAATGCTGTTCGGCAGCCGTGTTTGCCCCTCGGCCAAGCTTAAGCTATGCTGAAAGTCAAGTCATCAACGGCAATTGAAGCAACAGCAACAGCAACAACAACAAGAAGCAGCAACCACAGCTGGCACTCAGTGAAACTATGTGAAATCGATCAGCTAAGTGGGTTGGCTAAGGCTTCTGACTCCTAACTGCTGACTGTTGGCTCCTGGCAACTGGCTACCGATGTTCTCGACTTCTTGCAAGTGTTTGGCTTGTTTTTCACCTACAATGACAGTGGCAATTGAATTTGCTTTGCGCTGCTCCCTTGAAGCAGCGATTTGATTTCACTTAGGTTTCGTAGTTGTTGCTTTTGTTTTTGTCATTGTTGTTGTTGGTGTTGCTGTTGTTGGTGTTGCTGTTGTGCTGGGTTCCTCTTGGCGTTAACTGCACATTAAACAGCTTGATTGCAGAGTCCCCCAATCAAGGGAGTTTCTTTCAACAAGCTTTTGCCCCCAAATCAATTCTTTTTAGTTGCCCTTTATATATACGACGTTTCATTTGGTTTTTGGTTTGGTTTTTTGTGCTTGCCACTTTTCTCTTTTCGGCGGTTGGCTTGCTGTTGTCACAGTTCCTTCTAAGGCAGCAAATGAAATTATCCAATAGAAATAAGTTGGCCTGTTTGTTTGTTTTACTCTTTCGAACAATTGATTAGAATGGGCTTTGTATGTACATTCCAATTCCAAATTACAAGTAAATAGAAACGATTGCTAAAAGAATATAAAGCATAGTGTTAGATGTGCCTGGAAATTTGATTATCAACAATGTGTCTTGATATAGCAGTATACAATTTACATTGGAATATACCCTTAGAGAATACCCAAATTAAGGGGCCGAAACTGCACTTTGGTTAAGTAAATTAATTCTTTATTCAAATTAGTTTCCTTGGACGCACAACCCTGGGGCCAAGTGATTACCCGAATGTTAATTCCATCCTTTCACAACTTTGGCTGGCTTTCACTGCAGCAATGTTCGCTCTCTTTGACAACTATGCAGTTATCTCTTCATTCATCATACAGCCTTAGCCTTAGCCATTGCCGTTGCCATTGCCGTTGCCATTGCCTTTGCCATGGTTCGTGTCTATTAATGCTGGCCAACAGTTCTGCTCGAGTTTCACAATGAATAACTCTTCATGGCTGCGCCTTGCATACCAAATAGCAGCCATCAAGAAGTATATCTTGCGCCGGCCGGAAGCCACACACCGAACAGCTACTACGGCCAGCTCTTCCGGAAGTCGCATTCGCACACTTGTCGCTCATAACTTCAACTTGAAGTTAGTTGGCGCTTTGTTCAGGTGAAAAGGAGCGAGAGCTAACAAAACGAAATAGAAAACACCTCGCACTTCGTACACTTTTTGGGTCAAATGCAATTTAAACGATGCACTTTTTTCGTGAGCGGCAGCTAAAAAAAAATATGGCAAGAAAATGTGCTGAAAAGAGGGCAACAGAAAAAGCGGAACCGCATTTGAGCCTTTTTTATCGAGCAGCTTTACAGACAGGGCGGCAGTGCAGAGCAAAGCAAATTTATATTATAGTCATAGAGCCGTAAAAAGGGAACGGAGGAGATGGCATAGAAAGAGAATAGAGTCTTGGCCAGAGTCAGCTGGCGGTAGCGCTTGTGCTGTTACTGCCTTTTTCGACTGTCGTTGCCGTTGTACAAAGTGGAAAATGTGGTTAAAAACCGCAATACGAAATAAATTACTTTTTCTGCTTTGAGTTGTAGTCCGAGGCTGTGGTGGCTCCTTTTGCAATGCAGCTTGAAATTGAAAGCTTCCGCTACCGCCGCCGCCCAGTGCCAGCCAGCCGTTTATCCAACCAACTAACCAACCGTTCACCCACCAACCCACCAGCCCATCAACCCACCAACTAACGCCCGCCGAACATTAGGCCGCGCTCGCCATTGCTCGCTTCCGTTTCCGGCGGCACAGCCGCAAGCGTTGCGTGGATGCGTTGCCCATTGTCTCAAGCTAACTGCGACCCAATTTTGGCCAACTTAAAGTACGCTTTAAGGCGACTTCTGTCCGACCTATTTGTCAGTTGACCAACGCATTTTGAAACACGGCATCTTTGGCCCCAACTTTGGTTAGTTGGCGGCCTAATTTGAATTATGGCCATCAAAAAGTGGCTAAACTTGTTAGAGCAAACTGGCGCTAAGCCAAGCGCTATGTGGCCACTTTCTTGGCAGCCAAACATACGTTTAAGATATTTAGAAAAAAGTTTTCTTGTGGCTCAAATCGTTTTATCATTCGCTCATAACTAACAATTGCAGATTAGCAATGTGAATCAAAAAATCATATATACAAGAAATGCTAAGCAAATGTAAAAGTCTAAAGTACTCAGCATATTTCCAGCATAGTATTTAACTTACAAGTACTAATTCAGTTAGTTATTTAGAATTCTTTACCAACATTTACATGCAGCAATTTTCATTCAGCAGCGATATTCTCGTTGAATTGCCATCTATTGACACGCATTTTGTTGCAAATGAAAATAGTTTTCAAAACATTTATCCAACACAAAGGCACAATGGCATTTGAAAATCGCAAAGAAAGTCGCATTAAAGTAAAATAGCGCTAAGTGCGCAGCTACAATTGCAATTACAGACCCCCGCGCCCCCCGGGCCCTCTCTCTCTTTCTTTTCCTTTCTTTGTCTGTCTTTCTTTTTTTTTTTTTTTTTTTTTTTTTTTTTTTTTTTTTTTGCTGTGGCAAGTGGACTCAACTCGACAGCTCTGTATGACAATTGTTGGTTGGCTGGTCAGCCCCATTGTTGTTGCCTGGTCTGTGTGCTGTTGTGCTGTGTTCTTTGGCCTGGGCCAGGACTGCCATTTATTTGCCGTTTGCATTCAACGAGCTGATGAATGGCCATTAGAAGTAAGCGCAACGCTCTACGAGATTACCTTAAGTATGCGGCAATTGCACAAGGAGCTTTCCGATGCCACTTCTGATGCTGATACAATAAAGTGTCCCGCACGCACCCTTGCCCCATAATTTATGCGCGACTTGGCCAGCTGACGGCGCATAGTCGAGCCCACATTGTTGTCACTAAGAGCAAATTTATGGCCTACAAACAAAGGACAGCTGCCGGTCAATTTCTAAGAAAACTACTTGATACGACAACGAGATCGAGAACGAGAACGAGTACGAGAACGCCCCAATGGCTACTAAATAAACGGAAATTGATGACGCGTAAAAAGCGACGTTGACAATTTAAAAACTTGTATTGGCACACAGTAGCTCTATGGTGTAACTTTATGCCCTTTAAACAGTGATTAAACGGGTGTTTATAATTTGATTTATGCAATTAAACAGGCTTAATGTATGACTCCCATGTTCATTAACATTAAGTGCACATAAATGGCTTTCCATTGAAGTTAATGGTGTATAAGAGTATATGAACTATAAGCTACGTTTTGCAAGTGAAAGTGTATAAATCTTATATATATTATATTTGTCGACATATACCAAACCGTGAACTAACTAATCTGACTCCAACTTAGTTCGCCATATTTTTTGCAACGAATCTTATAATATACCTTCGACTTAATCTTGACTCCTTTACGGGGCAATTTCAAGTCGTGCATGCCTTCGTATGGGCTGGCTTTTTGTTTTAGTTGTGTGTCGCTCACACACATTTATCATAATCGAAGTTTTGTGTGGGCCCCTCAGGGAAGGGCGGCGGCAACGTCGACGACGACGGCTGCCATTTGTTTCCATTTTGTGTTAACGTCAGCAGGCTGAGCGCGCTGGAACAAAAAGTTGAGGCGCAGGCAAAGTTTGGTGACGGCGTTGCCGACGCACGAAAGTAGGCAACGGAAGTGCAAGTGCCGCTGCATTGACATTTCCGCTTCGCAGCGCTTTCGGGCACAGGCACAGGCACAGGGCCAGGCCCAGGCACAGGAGCAGGCACATGGCAACGACAGCGACAACGACAACGACAACGACAACGGCAACCATAGACGCAGGAGTAAGTTGTGCAACTTTGCAGCAGGCGGCAGTTGGTAGTTGGCAGTAGCCTGAGGCTTATTTAGCAGTTGGTAAATGAAAAAAGGATAACAAGTAAACGTTAGTTTAATATGTTGTAGCGTTACACTTACAGCAGGAAGGATTGATTTAATCGTTACCCACGCAGGATATCGGCACGTCAACTACGCACATATTCATACCTATATATGTACATATATGTCTTAACTATAAACTAACTCGCATCGGCTTCCGCTTGTATGAACGCAGCACAACGCATAAGCCCAGCTGCGTTCCAATTTTGCCATTTCTTTGCCATGTTGTAGCATTTAATGAAGCAGTCAAATCTCAGCAAAAATCTTATTTCGCCAATTCTTTTATGCACTGCGCTTACTTTTTGCTGGCTGTTGCCCTTTTTTGGACGCTCTCCTGCTCATTTGATTTTGGCTGTTGCTTTTTAAATATTATATTATGCTGTGGCGAAAAAACGCTTAATGTGCAGAAATGAAAGCAAAAAAATATATATAAGAAAAATATTTTGTGCGGTTTTCGGGTTTTGCCTGATTCTTTTTTTTTTTTTTTTTTGTTTTTTTTTTCTGCCACGCAAGTGAAAATGCAGATAAAGTTCTTCCGAGAGTCAAATGTTTGTGTGTGTGTGTGTGTGTGTGTGTGTATGGGAGTGTATGTAAGTGTTCGTGCATGAATTGAGTTTGCACTAGGCAAAATGTATAATGTTCTGTTATAACTTTATACATTGAGTATTTGGAGAGCTTATTCTCCACACATTTCAATTGATAAGTTAAATATGTGTTCAAATTAAGTTTTCTTGTTAAGTTTTAAAACATTTACATAATAAAACTAAATGTGATTTTGTGCAACTTAAAAAGTAATTAAATATTCTATAATTTTAATATACATTTATAATCATTCTAAGCTGTCAATGATAAAAAAAAGAGAGAGGCAGAAAAGTAGAAGCCAGTGCAACAAGTAGCTATAAAATTGTTACGCAAAATTAAACAACTTATTGGCTTTTTACTTATAAGTATTTTTCTGGGTTGCCATTGCTGAGTTTGCCGACTTTAATATATGCAAATTTTATGCTACGCGTGGCACTGTTGCCACCATCCAATGCGGCACCGTTGCCATCGCCGTTGCCATCGCCCACCCGCTGGCTTAGCTGTGACACAATTTTCTGCCACTCAACATGTGGCAGTGGCAGCGGCGGCAGACGCGAGAGTCAAGTCGAAGTAAAAGAAGGCAAGTCGAAAGCTGCTCAAGTGCCAAATGTTTTTCAGTAAACGCGTTTTGCTCAGCCTTTAAAGCGCTCGGTCCCGCTGCCCGTCTTCTTCTAATTTGTTGCAATTGTGAGTTGCTTTTTTATTGAAATTAGTTGAAAAAATTTAATTTTCTGTTTGTGGCACTCGCGAGTTTTCTTTGGCGTTCTCGGCGCTTTGTTTGCGCAGCTTTTCCCACACACGCGAAAGTTTATAAGTTGAAATTATGCAAAACTCACAGGGCTCTGTTTGAAATATTATTACGCATACGCCATGTGGGCGCTGTGCTTGCATGTTGCACGTTGCATACCTGCAGGCGCCGCATGCCTCACAAACTTTGAATGCAACAATGCGGGCTGACTATAGCGCTGTAACTTATATTAAATTTTCGTACTCGTTTCTCATATAAATATACAAAAAAAAAAAAAAAATATGTAAAAAGCGCTGTCCAAAACTTTTCACTCATACTTAAAATTCAATTTCTGCCAGCACAGTTGCACAACACATAAAGCATTGTTCATCAGCCACGGCATTATAGCTGCAAATATGTATCTTTATAAAATGTTAAGTAAATAGTAACAATAAAGGTCCCACATTTTATATTTATGTTTATTTATGTTGAACTTCTAAAATTGATTTCAATTTTTAATTATGATTATTTCTAAATAAATAGGCAGCAAAGTCTTAAGTAAATCCTGTCTGAAAAGTTCAACTTGAGCGTATACTCAGACTTTCACTTTGTTTAGCTTTTTTGTTTTAAATTGGCTGCTGACTAAATAAACATTATCCTGTTAAAATTTATGATTTTCTTTTTAATGCAACCAATTGAGCAATTTTGTGTTTTTTGAAAAATCCAAGGATCCCTTTTGCGTTTACTGCTTGAAGAGGCTGATGTCAGTTAATTGTTAACTTTTATGCCCCAAAAATGCAAACAAGCCATTTTTTGCTTGATATTTATCTTTTTTGTTTCTTTTTTTTTTGTTTTTTTTTGTGTTGTTGTAGCCCGCATTGTAATAATAACTTTTTCGGTCTGGCTTAGTCATGTTCAGCATTTTATACATAGACTAAGTTGAAGAGATTGAAAGATATCAAGTTAAGTGCTTAAATGTAGCTTTATAACATTTTAATGGCCTCGAACTGGCTGCTACTGATGCTGATGCTGGTGCGTTGCCAATGGAGGCCGTGCTCCAAGTTTTAAAATGTCATAAAATTTTCAACAAGTACTTTAACTTGTTAGCGGACCAAGGAAAGCAAGGCCGGGTAAATTGAGACTCGTTGCATTGAGTTGAAAATTTTTGTTTTTTTTTTTTTTGAAAAGTGCGCCACGTCTGCGATAAGCGTTTGAGCACTTAAAATGCTTTATTTCCATTTTTAGCTACAAAGCAATTTTATTAGCTTTAGAAAATTACAACAAAGTCGCAAGTCGAAGGCAGCTGCAACAAGAGTTATGATGACTTTTTAATTAAGCAACGAAAAGACAACAAAACAGGCCGACAACAACAAAAACAAAATTCGTCGCCAAGTGAAAAGCGAAATTATGCAGCTTCTCATTTCATTCCTTTCATCCGCAGCAGATAATAATGATGATGATGATGATGATATCGTCCGAGCCCAGACAGTTGCCATTTGTTGTTTAGCTAGTGCCACGTGATGCGCAAATTCACAAAACGAGAGCTAACCAAGCAGGCCAAGAGCAGAGACAACACCCAGTCGACCATTCACAAGGCAAACAATTGAGCAACTCCAGATGCATATTTACCAACAGATACAGCCACAAAGATATCAAATACGTCTATATATATACACATATATATATATATATATTTATATATATATTCATAGCTACGAGTACGGATACAAATGCAGCTGCAAGCCTGGCCAGCAAAGCGCTAGATAATACTGCCTGCCTTTCATTGTCCCTGTACAGCTGCAAAATCCTAGATACAGCCCTTCAGCTGGCATCAGCCAGCTTAAACAACAGTCCCTGTAAATGTGCATAGAAAAGTCAACGCAGTTGCGAGTTAAACAATAAAAGCCAAAGCCACCAATGGAATCTCTATTTATTTTTTTTTTACTATTTTTTTTTTCTGTTTTTGTCAAAATTCTGTAGTCTGTTAATGTGGTTCGTAGTCTCCCGCTGTCAGTCATTAATTTTAGCTGTATTTCAGAAGTCTAGGTCATAGCAAAAAGTTGTAAACAGACGCCCGGCAAATGTCAAATACTGCACTTCATTTTAGTTTTGTTTACATTAGTATAGTGTTTAAGTTTAAACAAGTTCCAAGCTAAAAACTACGGAAATATTAAACAGTTTTCTTTCAAAACTGTGTGTATAATTACACAAAAAAAAACTTTTATTTATTACAATAAGTAAACAAAGCATATTTTAGTCTATTTTTGTTACAGCGTATTTCGAAGTCGTTGCTCTTAAACTTTTCCGCTACTTGTAGTTACATTTTGTTGGGCTAAATTCGCTGCAGGATTTATTATCGCGTTGCCATTCATAATTTGCAGACTTGTTATCCGACAAGCCTAAAATAGATACACAGCATATCTATTTTCGCATTCATTTTCTGGCGGATTACTAAATTTATATAAAGCTGTGTGGTAATTCAATTGTTTTGATTCAATGGTTTGTTCGATGTTCTTAAACATAATGTTTAATTGTGGGAAATTTCTTTAATAGGCACTTTTCAAGCTTTACCTTGTTTCAGTTATTTGAATTCTGTGCTCTGATTCATTATAATGCATATTCTTTTAACGCGATATGCCGTAGCGCACGATGGGTAATAGCTCACAGAGCGTATGCGCAATTTTAATTAAAATTCAGAGCCATTCTAATGGCTGGGCAAATGCATTTTTATTATGTTCTGTCTAAACTGCGGAAAATTATATTTCAATTTTGTCAACGAGCCAGGCGAAACACAAAAACCCCCAAAAACTGGACCAAGGATAAAAGAACCTGCGTAGCGTAGATAATATACTGTGCACAATTTTGCATATCAAAAGCAAAAGCAGCAATTAAAATAAGCGTAGTTATGTATATGGGGGGGTAGAAACGAATACAATAATGTTTGATAGATGATTACCATATATGTAGGCATATACATATATATATATACATATATATGTATAAATATAGCTGTATGCATGTTTGCTGTGAAACTGTATTCGCCCATCTACTTCAACATGATTCCCTTCCTTTTTTTTGCTCATGTTTAACCTGCATTATGTAAAACACAAATGCGACACACTCTGTTAATTTTCATGGAATTAAATTCAAAATCTTCAACGGGTCGTCTACTAAGTTTACAGTGCTTAAACACAAACAAGTGGGAAATTAAATTAAGTTAATTTCTTACGCAATTAAAGGGTAATTTACGGTTCTATTTTTCTAACTGATTTAAATTGATTACATTTTTAAATGCTTTTGTTTTCATAAACTCTGTGAGTGCCCCTCGGATTTGGTTGCATGGTTTTGCTGTTTATGTATGCCGCACATTTTCCACACATGAAATAATTATAATTTTGTGCGTGCTTTGATTTTGCGCCTCTTGACAATTTTGTGTAGCGTTTTCCAGGAAAGGAAGCACAAAATGGCAAAATGCCTAATTGTTGTTGTTGGTGGCGCCACATTAAAATATGTCCACACTAATTTGAGCAACCGTTCCAGAGTGTTATCACCCACGGCAACAATGTACAAATGCGCATGCCAACTGATTACGCTGACTTTAATTACTGACTCTTTAAAGACGTCGAGCATTCGAAACCTTTAAAACATGGTACCCAGTGCAAAAATCATGTATTCTAGCTAACAAGTTATACTGTTAGATCCCAGCAGTATTTCAATAACCACATAGGCAAATGTTTGTATGTACTCTAAGCAAAAGTTTCCCAGGCAGTTCGCAAAGTTCACACTCACACTTGGCACATACAACACGTGTAAAGTTTTTGATATGCTGCTGAGAGCCATGTCGTATGCGCAATATTTTAAAATTAGTTTGCAGGTAATTAATGTAAGTTGAACTTGCAGGGAATACTTATTTCTTTTTCCACCTCTGCTTGGTGTCTATTTTATTATTCATGTATTTTCTATGTACAGTGTGCGTCTGTTCGTGCTTGTGTGTGTGTATGTGTGCGTATACTTGATTTTAATGTAATTGCGTAGCTAACACATTAAAATTTCATTTTCTTTCAAATCCAATTAAATTTCTAATTATTATGTGTCGCATATGTGCATAGGAAGTATATGAAATACAATAGCAGTAACAATAAAAAACAACAACAGCTGCGTTCACACACACACATACACGCACACAACATGGGACAAGTAACCAGGCAACGTTTATAGACCTCAAGTGCTATTATTTGCAGCTAATCCTTAAGAGCTTAGATCAGGGTGAAAATTACACATTAATGTGACTGAAAGCGTTTATAGTATCAGGTGACCTGTGCAACGATAAATTTGTGCGAATCCAAACATGTTGACAGCTAAGCACTTGACCTTTGGCCCGGGCAGTATAAATATATGAACGCCTGTTTTTTTTTTTTTCTGCTGCTTACCACACCCAGGTAATTTTGTGGTTTATTCATTAAAAACTGCTTAGTTGGCGCACTATTAAAAAAAATGGGGGAAAAACTGAAGAGAGGCACCCATCATGCGGCTTGTTGACATAAAAATTACGCGCATGAAAGTCAACATGGAAAATGAGTTAAATAAACAACATAAGCGAATTTAAACGTGTGTGTGTGTGTGTGCATGGCTTGGAAAGGTCGGCAAAATTAAATTAGTAGCATCAAACGAAGTTGTGGGCTTAAAAGTACAGGAAATGGGCATATTTAAAAAAAAAATTATTATGTGATTGAAATTAAAGAAATGCAGAAAATAAGAAAAGGGGGAAACAAAGAAAATTGTTACTTTCCATTGAGCCAAGCTTTCTCTGCTTTATACAAATTGTTCGGTTCACTGTGCCTTCTTCTGTTTGCCTATTTTCCGCTGTTTGTTTTCCCCCACAGCACATTTATAAGCATAATTTCCACTTGCTCGAGGCGGTTGTGGAAAATAAAATAAACAATTTGCAATTGAAACTGTTTATTTAATGAGCTAATAGGCGGAAGCAATATCTCAACATTTGAATTCAATTATATGAACAATTCTAGCAGCAATAATGAGCAATTTGTAAGCAAGGCAAATTTAAAATAGATTATTTTGATATTACAAGAGTTGAGCCAAGAATTGTCCTTCAAGTTAAGCTAATTAAACAAAAGAGTGCCTTTTAAACTATGTTTTCTTAATTTAAAGTGAATAGATAAAACAACTCTAAGCTGGCTTTATTTCGATAGATATAGGCAGAGAAAAGTTGTTTAGTTAACCAGAAATAAAACTATTATCAAAATCTTGCTATATGATTAAAAGCATGTATGTTTGAGACATACATTTTAGGTGACACGATTTAATGCCCTAAAGGCCGCTTTAATAAAACACTCGCTTTGGTTTACTTTTATCATTTGAATACGTATACGCAATATGCCTGTAAACTGAAATATTTTTTTTAAAACGCGATGGCTGGATTTTCTATAAGCTTTTAAGCGGATTTTTTGTATACAGGGGATATTTTTTTGTGAATTGTATATATATAAATATTTTTTATAATACTTGCAATGGAAAAACCATATTTAAGTCTAACCATGCAATCATTTATATAAATACATAAATGCATGCATTTTTGCAAATATTTTAAGCTGATTTCCGCGTGGAAATGAATGATATCACAACAAGATAAGCGCTTTCCCTGTTCTTTTTTATGTTGTTCGTTGTTGTCATCAAACATACTAGGAAAATAGTTACAATGTTTTATAAATGTTTCAATAACATTTGTGGGATTTATTCGTTGGCCACTAAGTGTTGCTTAATTGATTGGCTGTCCTTTTTATATCGGTATTATACATGATTTAAATAGTTCAAACTTTAAATGTTTCACACTCCTAAAAATATTTTAAAACGTTATAAATAAATTCGGGTATTTATAAATAAATTGGGGCAATTAATGCATACACAAATAAATTTGTCGCGTTTCCAAATTATTAAAAAATTGTTAAAGTCGTTTTTGAAAAGCAACAAAGGACAACTATATCCAAGTGTTTGACTAAGTATACCCTGTTAATACAGGTGAAGAACGAACGAAAATGAAAGTCAAATCCAGCTATCAAATGCAAATTCATAAAACAACTAACATAAAATGTATGTTTGATTTAATTGTCAAGCGATTAAAATACCCGCATTAGGTTTTCACGTGGTAGAATAAAAAATGATAAAACTAATTGGAATAACCAAGTGACCATTCACCTGCCAGTTGTCAGGTCATCGAGCATAAAAAAATTTAACACAGGTGCATATTACCAATAAAAATAATGGCCGATAAGCGTAAAATGAGAACACCAAACCAATTATATGCTCTGCATATGCCCAAAAGTATTTTTCATTCACTTTTGCTGACCCACAAAAAATGTGTGTCCTACAAAGCGGGACGAGCTATCGCAGTAAAAAAGCTGCAGAAATAGACAACAACAACAACAAAATATTGCATATTTTTTGGGAGCAGTCAAGTGTCTCATGTGGCATTTGTATTTGACTTTTGGGCAATATATATTTGCTGGTATATACGCTGAATATATATGTAGGTATGTGTGCTGTAAACGTGATATTGATGGACGCGCTATTTGATTTGTTGATTGTGTCAATTTGGAATGGCGTAAAAAATATTTTTTTGATTTTATTGATTGCCATGTGCAGACATATTTATACTGCGGTCAATGGAACTTTTTGTCGTGGGCACAAAAGTAATCAAAACAATCAATGGATATTTATTGATTGATTGTAAGATTTATTGGACAATAACCTCATAGCGAGTGACAAGTTAATGGGAAACTAGATTAAAAAAGTTTAAGACATTTTAAAAAACATAAAAATAGGACTAACCAATTTCTTGCTGAGAATCATAATGATAACAAAATTTACTAAAACTAAAGTTAGGGACTCAAATATGTGTATAAAATCATATGATTAGCCAATTTCAACTATTTAGCCCAATGTAATTTTAACTGCAATCAATAACTTTTAAGCGAACAAACAATTTGCTTAAATGGAACTGGCCGCATCGATTATAATTGCTTTCAATTTTGATAATTAGCTTAAATGGAATTGTTTGCATCAATAAATGCCAATCAGTTATTGGTTAGAGAACCGTTTAAATTTACAATTACGTTCAACTTAAAGCTTAATAAATGTTTGGTCTGATATTCAAACTAATATCAATTCAAACAGTATGCAAAATGTCCCATTTTTAATTGCAGTTTAATCAATAAATTGAAATACAAATGGAAATTTCAATAAACATTAGATGGTACTTCCTTTTCCGTTCGATTAACACGCATTTCCGGCTTGCATATTTGAGCTATAAAATCGAGCAGAGCCAGCAAGCCAGAAATCAACTAAAATATATATATATGTATATATTGGCCAGATCAACTTTTTGGACAGCAAATATTTGTTGTCTGTTTGCATGCACATAGAAAAATTGTAAATTAGTATGTGAAATTTTAGTTTCAACGCAGCCAAATTGTTTGCCCTCTGGCAATCCAAACCGGAAACGAAAGCTGGTCAGACAGCTGGACAGATACTGGGGCCAGGGCCACGGTCTGCTTTTGGGGCAGCAGCTGCAGCTACATGACGTTGGTCGGAGCAAAATCGACCGCAACAAAACCGAAAAACCAAAAGCAAAACGCAAACTCCAATTGCAACTAATTTCTATTTTATGGCCCCATACACACAAATCCACAAAAAAAAAACATATATGTATCTATATATATATATATATATATATATATATATATATATAAAAACAACAACAACCAAGAGGGGAAAAACTTTTGTTTGCGCTGTTTGCCACATTGACCGCGTGGCTGAGTTTTCGATGCGCTTTCAATTTCCTTGCGGGGGTCAGTTCACCAAAACCTATAACCGAAAACAAAAAAAAAAAAGAGATATATAGATATGAGTGTGTGTCTCTTTTGTTGCACTGGATCCCAGGATATCATGAAATTTTCAAACGAACTTAGCTCTGAGCATATTTATGTTTGTTTTTCGACATCAACTTTTTTCAAAGCACTTACTGTTAAGTTATTATAACTTAAAGATGATTAAGCTGGTATATATAAATATATATGATAGTATATATGTAGCTACTCTGTGTGTGTGTGTGTGTGTGTGTGTAAGGACTCATCTTCAACTCAAGTTAAATGAATGTCTTCAACTTTCTGTTTGCAGTTTCTTGCAATTGTTTGTGTTTGTATTTTCTTCTGCTACATTAAACGAAATTATTCTGCACAGTTGGCTTAAGACGCGTCGAATCCTTTTATGCATTTATTTCTGATTGACAGCTCTAAAGTCAGCTTTGAAATATTTAAATAAACATAAACAAAACAAATTAATGAGAAACAAGCAAATGCGCATTAAGAGCTTGGCTTATGTAAGGGCTGTTGATTTTGAATAAAGAACAGTGATAAATGCGTTATATAAGAGTCTAGTCGAGAGCTGCTTAAACACATCCATAAATCTTAAGCAGGAAACACGAGCCACGCAATGAGACTGCAAGTGCGTATAAAACAAGCCAAATGAAGTCCCAGATCACATTAATTAGATACTAAAGTGAATTTAAAGTGTGGTCATACATTTTTCCCACTTGCTGTCGCCATTTCTTGACTGCAGCTCATCCACAGCCACATCCTCATCCCATCATCCTGGCAGCGCACTGGGTCAGTAAATGAGGCGCTTAAGCGAATGACGCATAGCTGTTGGCTGCAACACTCGGCGTATAATTAATTTTAAATGCGACTGCACTCACACACACATATACATATACACACATATTCAGCTGATTGTTGTCCTTTCTCAAATGTCCTGTTTCTGCAATAGTTGCTGTGTGTATGCTGACAGTTTTGTCAGTTTGTGTTTTTATTTACAACATTTAACATGGTCATATTTATTATTTAATTACTGTGACAACTTTGAAATTAATTTAACAAACAGCATATGTGCACACATTTTGAGCTGAGTAATTAACTGTTTCTGTTTAATTAGCAATTGTTGGTCGATGCGTTTCATTTATCAGTTGAACAATCACAATTTCTTGCTTTTGCAATAACAATGCTATAAATAATATAATATGCAATTTGTATATACTTGTGTCCCAACTGTGCTTAAAGAGCTAGTTAAAATTAATCTCGTACTCTTAAGCAGTTCCCTGTAGTATAGACAAATCTCATCACTTTCACATAAGGACAACAAGCTGATGTGTGCCATTAAAGAAAATGCTGACTAAACCATCTTAAAAGCCATATGCACAGGAAAAAACGAGCGTTGAACTAAGCTCCAAAAATCATAAAAGCCAGGCAACTATTATAAAATAAATTGTAGGTATATGAAAAAAAAACCACTTTTGAGCACACCAGCCAAACAAAATCGAAATGACCAACTGCAGTTATATGAATAGAAAAATACTAAAGTACTGCGTATACTTTGTATAGAAATGAAAGTTGGAACGAAAAATGTTTTATGTTCGCTCCTCACGCAATGAAAATGCAAGTCAGCCCAAACCGAACGAAGGCAAAGTAAAAAAAAATGTCTTCTCGTCTACCCAAAAACCCAAACTTGACAAGATGCCAAAAACAGCAGGCAAATGTTGTGGCCACAACTACAAGGCGCCTATGCGGGGCGTTGCAGTGGGCGTGGCAACTGTTGCCGAGGGTGGATTGTGAGGTGTTGCTTAGATAAACTGACATGATTTAAATGGCAGAAAAACTTTTGGAGCCCCGACAAGCCACCTGGCGTAAATGTAAAAAAAGAACAAAAACTCAGCTACACACACGTCCACTTATATGTTGTTTAAGTGTGCGTCTGTGTGTGTGTGTGTGTGTGTGTGTGTAGTTGTAGCATTTTTGAACATGGCAACTGTCATCTTGCGTTTGTCATGTGCTTTTGCATTGTGACATTACTGTACCGACTGTGTTCCTGTTCCACTCTTATCAAGTTGCCGTTTGTTGATTGAATAAACAGGCCCAAGCTGTGATGCTGTGAGTGCTGCTCTTTGTTTGTTATTGTTTTCATATATATACATATATGATTGCGTGTATGTCTGTGGAGTGAAAACTTTTTTGACATGGCCTCAGAGACTCTCGGCTAGTATAAGCGACTGTGGCCCATTCATATGCGTGCCACATGGGGAGAAGTAGAAAAATAATATTTACATGCCAGCCAAAATTGTCAGAAAGCCTTTTGCTTTGCCAATGTTGGCAATGCGGGCCGAGCCGAGAGCCAAACCCAAAATGAAAAATGGCCAAAATGGTTGAAAATCTCAATGGAGTCAGTTAATAAATCATTGAGAACGACCTTTACGGACAGTAATGTGTCAGCAAAGTCATCAGAAAGAGTTATTTGTTTAATTGAAATTTTTAACGAAACAAACTTTACTTCTCAATTTTGTTTTATTTTAATACAAAAAAAAATTATATCGATTGCAGGCCTGAAATTTATATTTTTAAAGCAATCAAACCGTTTTTTTTTTATTCACAAATGCGTCATATTAAACTGTTACACTGTCACAATTCCAAATCACATTGCTAATTTGAATTAAAGGTCAAAGTTTTCAATGATTTATAGTTGTAGAGATTTTTTTTTTTTTTTTTTGGTACTTTGTAGGTTTGTTTTTATAACGTTCATAGAAATGTTGTACACTTTTTGCTACCCTTGTTGACTAAAACAGGACTAAAACAAGGAATGCCGTCTGCTATCAGATTCTGGTCTAGTCACCATCCAGCTGCCATTTCATTATCCTGCCTACCTTTTTTGACAGTTTTGTTAGGCCGGGGGACTAATGATGACAAATGTATAAAAGCGAAAATAGCAGACGGCGATTTTGGGTGGTGGATCCGTGGCCAACGGGCCGGACCGTTGCCGAGTTCAAAGGTCAGACGGTCAAAATGGCCGCATATGTATGTTGCGACAGTGTCCAGCTGGTCCGATGGTCCGCTAGTCCGCTGGCCGACTGCCTTGCTCATTGTGTCTGCATGCAAATGACTTTATTTGAATTTTAAATGTGTAAATTGCGCTCGTGTTGCTTGATTTCTCCGGTACGTTCGCTCAGTTTACGACCTGGCCGTTTGTCACTGATAACGGCGCCAGTATAGGACATCGGCCAGACAGCACGGCCAAATGAAAATTGCAGCGGCATGGCAATGGAACAATGGCCCGCAATGACAACAACGTTGCCAACAATGGCCTCCTCCTCCTTCACCTGGCCCGGCAAGGAGATATAATCATTTCCGTTGCCGGCCCACGTACGTCTTTTATCTCTTTCAAATTTTTCGTTATTGTTATGCGTTTTAAAAGGTTTTCTTGATAATGGAGCTGCAAAATATGAGAAAGAGAGAGAGAGAGGCAAGGAAAAAAAAAACTGTTGACTCACCTGGTAATTTCCGGCGCTTGCCTTTCTTTCTTCAATGAATGCTGCCGTACAATGCGTATACGTAACGCGTAAACGTAGCACGTGTAATTTGCTATGGCTTCAACTTAAATCTACCACTCCAGCACCTCAGCACCTTAGTACTCAGCGTGCCCTTCCATCTGATGTTGACAGCTTTTTAATTAATTTCAAATGAGTTAAGCACCTTCCACGCAAATTTCAACTATTCACGAGCTGTTTTCGGCTTTGGATTTGCCACACATAAAACTTGAAAGCACGCAAAGCCATCAAACACCAAGGTGTCCACTTTTTTTTTTTTTTTAAATGGATCAAATCAAAAATAATTCTTATATTATATTTATTCAGTCAAACTTAGATTTTGATCTATTTTCTAAAAGAAAACAAAAGTAAACGTTGAATAATTCAAAGCGACCTTCTTAATATCCACTTGGATGAACCTGAAGTAATTGCTCAAGCTTTCGCAGTTCTCTTTATATATTTTTGTGTGTAGAGTAAGCAGTAGAATATTGAAGTTGTTTTCAAACTTTTGACAATTGCAATATTTAGCTCAGTGAAAGTTGGCTGTCTTTAACTGCAGACTGGCAAACTTTTGCCAACTATTAGCCAAATCGCTTCAGCAAAGCGCCAATAAGCCGAATAACTTGTAGCTGGTGCTGCCGTCGCCGCCGTTGGTGCTTCCGCCCACTTGGAGAGCTCGACTGAAGAATTACGACACATTGGAGAATTTATGATCCATCGAATGGGGGGGGGGGGGGGCCTGCAACGACGGCGGAAATCCAAAGGACCTGAGTGCAAATGCGGAAGCCTAAAACCGCTCAGGCGCTGAAATCGTGTGCGTGTAAACATATTGGCTGCGTTCATGGATATTTACGGCACTGCCGTTCAGCTCTCTGTGTGTCATTGATGTACGGCTGGCGTATGCAAAAGGTAACGTAACCAGGAGAACATGGTTCGCAGCACGCCGAATGTCGTGCGCAGGCATGAAAAATGGCAAATTAACTGAAATTAATGGCAGACCATGTGCAAATTTATTAAAATTGATACGCTAAGCCGGGCCGCGCCTGCTTTCCAACTTCATTTAAAGGGGATTTATGCGACGGCCTAATCAAATAACCAACCTGACAACGCGTGTTACTTGCCTTTGGCAAGCAACAAAAACCAACTTACGTATCAATCAAAAGTCAAATCGATAAGACTTAGCTAAACTCAAGACGCAGCCACAATTCGACTGCTGATTGAGTGACCTGACCAGTATTTACCCCGTGCCCCTTCGCCTCGTATATCAGCTTATGTTATCAATATGAGCATTAAGTTTGGCTGCTGTCCAAACTCAGTCTCTGGTTCACATTGATCGGGCGTTGAAGTTTTCGTCTCAGCGCTGCCGAATTTTATTTATTTATGGCTTCAATTTGCTTGTAAGTAATTAAGCCGAGTTTGTCTGGATTAGTGGCGAACACTGAAATTGCCAAATGCCTGTCAAAAACGACTGACGGACAGCTTAATGTGAGAACTGTGAGTAGGGAGCGTAATTCGAAGGCCTTTTTGTCCAGCGATTACGCAAAGGCAAAGCATATTATATACACATTTGCTACTCAACTAGCATATTCCCAATTGATTAGCCGTGCACCGATTTCAATGCCGAATGTTACAACAAACATTCACAATATTAAGCCCTGCATTGGAACAGAATGCATTGGCAATAATAACAGTTTGATTGAAAGATGCTACAGTTCTTGACTGCTGTCTGCTTGGCTACTTATTAATAGAATAATGCCAATTACGATGGTAAACTGCTTATGTTATGGCAATTAATTGGAATTGCATTGATGAATACGATGTGAACATGGCAAATGATAATTGCTTGCTGATTGCAAGGCAAGAAGCTTAGGGTAAAAGCATTGTTTGTGTTGCATTAAACATTGGCAACCCTGCGGCACTCAAATCTTATTAAAATTTATTACATATTTTATAATTAGAACTTATTAGAACTTGCGAATAAAATCAATAATTAAATGTGATTTATTTGTACAATGTCGGCTTTTTCCTTACTAAATATGATTTGTATTGTGAGTTGTATTAACGAAACCCCCATAATTGATAAATAATAAATATATGTACAACTAATTTATAACACGACTATAAGAATTGCCGACCGAAGACAGCTACTGGAAGAAAAGCCTAAGATCTGATTTAAATGCATCTACTTTTAACGTTCTCTCTGTGTGTCATGCTGCTCCTTAACGACCCACTAATTGCCTAAACTGGTTATTGTGGAATTGAAATGTGGAACCGAAGTCGTATTGCGAAGCGACATATATCTGGAAGATGTTGGGGTCTTTGAATCCAGTATGGCTTCGGATGCTTCCTTCTTGCGTGCTCGAGTTCGCTGCTCTTTGGCCAATCGATAATCCTCCCAATCGCTAGCTATGCGTGACAGTATCTCCTCCCCTTGCACTAAAAAGGGTCCCTGCGTACGCTCCTCGAAGCCGTGCACCAGCTCGGTTAGCTGCTTCTCGATCCTGGGCAATTTGATGCTGATACTTTTGCGCTCTCGCTCCTCGCGTAAAAGGGAACCACCACGATTTTGAAAGCGATTTGGCGAATTGGCCTTATCCTCAATGGCTTCCATGCGCGTCCGAAGTTCGATGCGTTTTACATATAGCTCAAAGATTAGCTTGTTGCTGTCATAGTACTCCTTAATGTCGGCCAGCTGCTGCTCGAGCAGCACCAACAGCTCCTCCGTGCAGCAATCCTTTTGGTAATTTCGTACAGTTGGAAACTGCATTGTCTGATCGCACCATTGATCAATCTCTATGCACACCTGATCGACAAGTATGGAAATATTCTGGGCACGCAGCGTTTCACATTCGAGCAACGCCCGACTGAGCAGCTCATAGCAGTGCTGTGTGTAATCCTCTGCATCGCACAATTGTTCCATTGCCTGTGCGTCGATAAGCCCCACTTTCGCTAAGCTCTGCGAAAGGACACTGATCTTAGAGCGCATCTTGTCTAGGGACTTGTGCCAATCGTGTAAGCGTCTTTTGGCGCTGGCCTTGTCGAGTCGCCGCTGCAGCTCCTCCGTTAGGTGGATCATTAGCTGATCCAGCTTAAGCTGTTGCTGCGACCGTTTTGGTACCTTCGGCTCCGCTGGGTTGTTTAAAGTTGCGCTCAGCTGCTTGTCCAGCCATTTTGACTTGTCCAGTAGCATCCGAATGTCCTTTTCAAAATTTTGCTGCTTCTGCTCCCACATATCGCATAGTATATCCACACTTGTCTTGTTCTTCGCTGTATCCCCCATAATAATGTGTTACAGTTGTGTTTCTAGCTAATGAAAGGAAAACTACTGAAAGTAAACTCAGTGATGACTACAAGTTGAATGGAATACCATATCGAAAAACTTCTCAAGTCAGTAAGCGTCAGTTTATAATGTAAGCAACAGCAAATTTAAATAAAAATTATGCTCTTAACATTCTGACTGTGCTGAGAACTGTAATAACTATAGACAGCTAAATGTACATAGTAAGTATTTTATTGAAATTTTTATTTACACAAATAGAAACTCACAAAAAAAAAGTTTCAAGTGTCACAAATAACTGGCAGCGTCGGCACTTGCCTTTGAAAGCAGCGCGGCAATGTGTCAAAATATGAATATCTGGTAGTAATAAAAGAACAATTGTGTTTATTTTAAATGGCCTAGAGGTAAAATAATAACTGGAAAAATAATCAAAACTTTGAGTGCATATAAATTGCACACATCAAGCACAACAAATTATTCAATTCAATTGAAGCAACCGCTGCATTTGGCAGCCGAGTGGATTACTCATCCATGGAAGGTGGAGCTGCATATAGTATATATATATATATTTTTTTTTTTCTGCCAGCTGCTGCGGTGGCCAGCTACCCCGATAGTGACGGACGTCTATGATGGACGTACGTATCAAACCCAACAGTTTGGGAGCAAGAGCCTGTGGCAGTGATTTAAATGTGCACCGCACAAAAAGAAATCAACCGCAGGCAGACGAAAAAATCAATCGCGTCCAAACCACGAATTAATGTTGAATAAAGTTCCGCTGAATCCTTTTATCAGCGGCGAAAGCTATTCCAAAGAGCGAAGCCGAATGGAGTCTAGTTGAAATGCTTGTGTGGCAAAAAAAAAAAAAAAATGCGTATGACAGATTGAATATTGCACACTATGCAAATGCTCTTTTGTTTAAATCAAGTTACTAAATTTAGACAACTATAGATACGAAGACACAGAAAGTTTGGTATTACATTATACTACTATGACAAGTGCCTACGTGATTTATATGGTATACATGGCGAATCTGATCTAATAGCCATGTGGCCAATAAAAAAAAAGGACACAGCTTTAACTCATATATGAAAGCACAGCAGACAATACTCTCTTACGGGGGTCACTCCCCACACATAAAAAGGAAATTACGAAAACTTCAATTGTTACATTGTGCACTTTTCCTTTATCCCTCTTTGGCGCTTTCAAATTAAGTGTTTAGCGTTTTTTATCGAGTCGCCCACATTGTTGAGCAGTGCTCTTGTCAATTGTTGGTCTCCAGTTCCTGTCTTCTGCACGTTTGGCGCTAATGAACTTCCGCTGTCAAATGAAATGCTTACCATGCAAATCCTGGCATATCGAATAATTGAAACCCCACCGCAGCATTGTTATTATCATTTTCATTTGGTGCTTCCGCTTACGTTTTCCCTTTTTTTTTTTTTCTTTTCGGTATATGTGCCTCTGCTGTTGTGCAAATTTCGCGGTGGAATCGCACATGTTTCCCAGCCCTGACCACCTTTTTCTTGCCTTGCCCGGCCATGTGGGCAACAGTCTGATTTTTTTTTTTTTTTTTTTTTTTTTTTTTTTTTTTGCACGCTCAGAGCAAATTGCGCACATTTAAATGCAAAAACCGTCGACAGTTGCGTTTATAGGCGGCTAGGTGTTCATGATTGCTATGCCAAGCAGATGCCACGCCCCCTTGGGTTATTTACAGCTGCGCGTGAGTTTTCATTTGCTGTCTTCTGTGCATGTTGGAGTTTTAACGTTTTTTTTCCTGTTTTTTTTTTTTTGCTCTGTGCTGGATTTATTTGCCAAAGATTTATGTCACATGCAGGCAGGCAGGCAGGCAGGCAGGCAGTAGAAGCACGCACACACCTCTATTTCTACCTGTGTGTAAGTGTAGTCTGTGTGTGCTATGAATATGCATGTGTTCATTATGGTGGATTATTGTTATATCAGCGGAAATGGTGCACAGAGCTTTGACTGCGCTATGAATACTATTTGAATAAACGCAATTCATAAAGCCATGGGTACAACTAGTCGGCGCTTTGAAGAGCCTCTTGCCACGTAGATAGATCATACTTAAAGTACAGAGTTCGAAGAGGCACCAGCTTCTACCTGCTAAAAGAAAGTTATGGAACACATTTGTTTACAGCATTTAAATGCCATTCCATAAATATGACAAACTTTATAGTCACCTGTATATGTGTTGAAAACCTATGATAATAAATTGCCCGCATTATCGAAACGCTCTGACAAATGTGTAAATTTAAAGTTGCCCATAAAAATGCACTTTTCCGCACGTAGATTAAAGCGCGTTGTAAATTTACGGTTAAATGCATTCACATTTTTGCAATCATTGATGATGCGGGGCAATGGTTGTACGCCGGGGTTCATTTGGCAGCTTAGTGCCGTTTTTGCATTTCCGCTTTGTCCACTTTTGGACCATCGATTTAATCTGTGCCTGACCAGCAACTACAATAACAACAACAACAACAGCAACAACAAAAACAACAGCAACAACAATAACAACAATTGAACATTGCTATCGCAGCAACAATTATACCGTGCGTACAAATTCTCTGCAAATTTCTCATTCATAGGCCCGGGGCCAAATGTAACCGCAAGCGCTCAATGCAGCCAGAAATTCCAACTGTGTTCGCTGCTCTTAGTGCACATAATGAAAACGCCGCACGGCTGACATCCATTGGCAATGACTATAGCAATAGCTGCGACTAGCCCACTTTTACATTCCCATTGCAATACTCGTAGCTAAGAGCGACCGCATCGACAAGAACGATGACGATGACAACAATACGGCGATTGGCGCTGTGATTAACTGCATCGCAGTTGCCCATTTTGGGTTTTAGCTTTTAATTCTAAACAGCAGTGCGCTAATTTGTTACAGTTCTTGTTGACGGCCAAGTTAACAGATGAGAACGCATTTGAAACAGCACGCAAACTCAAAATGCATATAGAGTGAAATTAAAGTTCTCTTGACCCGCAGCGATGAGTTCAGCAATCAATTTAAATGCTGAAACTTATGTGAAGCGCAGTTCATGACTGCGATCTGACATTTAATCTGCTCATTTTCTGATTGCCTGAACAACATGCAACGAAATCAAATTATACTCAACATCGAATCCAATGAAGTGTCTAAACAAGCTATGCTCCACCATCAACAGACAAAGTTCGAACAGATGCACAGGATCTGACAGTAAGCGTAAGCAAATATACTGGCACATCATGTGAGCAGCAAGGACTGCTCGCACATTTAATCAACGTGCTAAGAACTGTACGAAGGTAAACAGACTCTGTACAGGTTGGTGCCCTTAACAGCTACCTTGCATAATGTCCTGAGTCCTGACTCTGTGTACTCTTTATTATGCAGGCATTCGGGTGTAAAACTTTTGCTGGTGTTTGTGCGCCAGGCAATCACAAATTAATATGCCAGCAGGCACACTTAAAAGACCAACCAGACCTATATGTATGTATGTATGTAAAAGCCTCATGAATATATCTCCAGCGCACTGTCATAATCATAAAACAAGCTTCAGTAGAGCTGCCATACAAGATGAAAGTGGAAAAGTCTGTTTCATGACGTGTCTGGTCTGTATTAATATATTATAAGTAAAGAACATACGTTTATTGTGCTTCTACGTACATATATTTGTAATATTAATAAACCAATTCATAATTCCTTTTCTAATTTAAACCAAACTATGCTTCTGCAAACTTATTTGTGCTAATGAACTTTTTTGGGCTTAGCTAATTTGCACAATAACAATACAAGTTAAAAAACATGCGCTCAATTATAGCTCACAAAAATAACGACAAAAAGCAAGTGAAAACTTTGGGCAAATGCTTAAAAAATATTACATTGTAAAGACGGAAGCTGCAATATGCAGTTGCTGTTTATTTATTTGTTTTGTTTTTCTCTTTTGTTTACTAACAATAACAGTACGGATGGCAAAACTTTTCTAAAAAACAAATAGAAAACAAAGCAAACAACTCAAATTATTGCATGTTTTAATGGGCTAACCAGAAAAATATTTAAGGGATGTATGTGTTGCATAGATTGAAATATTTAATTTGAATAGTTTGTCGAGTCCAATAAAACGGAAATTGTTCAAAGTATTTTAGAATGTGCATACAAATATTGTTGTTAATTAAAATTGAGAGAACATGTGTCAATTATTCAAAATACTTTGATTAAATTCCTTAATCAACGGAATGCATTTTTGCCGACGGGCATAAAATCGACAACTATGCATAGATTATTGTTTTATTAACTACATAAATTGCTTTAATTACTATAGTGCCACATTTCTATCTAAATGTTTGAATAATAAAGAAAAAAACCTGTAAATTTCATACATTAAATTCCAAGCAGCATCTTAAAATCTGATAGACACATAACGCAGATAAGGATCTTAAACTGCAACGTTATTTAAAAAAAAAAACTCAGTTTTCTTTTATTCATGCTTATTTGTCTGCCAACAAAAGCTACAAGCCAATAACAGGCAACAGTTTATATGGGTTAAAACGAACGTAGAATAGGGTAACAAAAAGTACAAACAAGTGAACGATAAAACCACTTAAAAAGCAAGCACCCGGCAAGACGAACTCCGAGGCACCCACATAGTCGTAAGTATAAAAACTAACACGCAGTACAACAAAACCGTAGCACAAGCAACACCAACAAACACGCCCGGTTGTCTGTCCGTCCGTCCGTTAGTCTCTCCGTCTGTCTTTCTGTCTGCCTGCCTGCCAGTCTGTCTGTCTGTCTGTTATATAAAAAGCAAAATAATTGGCGTGTCAGACATTTTGTTACGCCCAATTTAAGTGCTTCCGCCTTTGCATGGCAGCTAGTTCCTCCTGCCGGGTTGCCAAGTGGCAACTGCACTCACTAGACGAGAGATGAGATGAGATCGAGGGTCGAAAGTCACACCAAATGCGTTAGGGAAATTGAATTTTTGCAAGGAGTATTTAAATGCTTCCACACTATGCAACATTATATACATGCACAATATATATTTAATAAGAAAATGTCACTAGGGAAGGGAAATTAAATTTAAAAAATATATACTACATAGCAGAGTCGAGTATACCAAAGATTTCCGTTTTAAGCCTGGTCGAATCGGAACGCTAATAATGGAAATTTAATTAATGTGCGACTTGTTGATGTTTTAATTTAAATATGCTGATTAAATATTCCGATAATGCTGCATTATTCATAAGTAAGAGTGTATATTTATTTTTGCAAGTCATTCATTAAAAACCTTTTCTGTTTTTTTTTTTTTAATTAATCAAGTGCATGCAGTCGGCATATTGACATTGTCGCCATATTCATATAGTAGAAATATATAAGTATATGTGTATATTTTACTCCCAACTAAATTTAAATGCATCCGTCCGGTTGAGTTCGATACAATTAATTTCCATAACATAGTTTACGTTAATTAAATGCCAAAATGGCAGAATGAATGCACATTTAAATGTAAATAATTAATTGTACCATTACGCATTTGCCTCGAGACAATAAATGCAATTAAGATCGATTATGGATAGGAAAAATACAATTAAATATATATATTAATAAAGTACGACACGTTTTTTGCAACTTAAATGATATTTTTTTACTAATTGAATTATAATTAAATTGTTTAAGGCCGCCAAAAGCGTATTTATGTATCAAACAAAAATAGGTAGGTCACAGTTTCATAATAGCAATATATGTAGTATACATATATACTATTTACATTCATTTCACACAACTTTAGAACCTCATCAAAACTAACAATATGCATAATATTTAGTCTACATTTTATACATATTTTTTAAGAACTTTCCTTCACTAACGAGTATTTTAAATTCCAGCACTATTTTTGGTGTTCGAAAAACAAACCGTTTGCCAGCTTGCATGTAACGCCAACATTTAGCAGTCAGGCCATGTAATTACCAATACACAACAAAAAATGTATATATATACATATATATATATATGCACATACAATAACTAACACATGCAAATGTCGTTACAACTCTGCGCACTTCCGCTTAAAACCTTTTACTTCCGGTTTGCAGTGCAGTTAAAATGTACAAAAACAAGCAAAAGAAATCTGCTAGCAGCAAATACTCAAACTTTTGGCATCGCATGTGGCACGCATATGTAAATTTTCCGCACAACTTTTACTTTATTTTGTAATATGACAAAAAAAAAAAAACCAAAAAATAAAGGAAAAGCAAAAATTAAAAAATATATAAAAATGTGTTGATACGCCAGAAAGTATGGCACAAATATTGAATCTGCCGGCTGCCCCAGCGTCGCATTATCGTCCGTGAGTTATGGCGACAAAAAGCAATCAATTTTTAATTTTCGTTTAATTAAAAATGCAGCAGGGGCGCAATTTAAATTGAGATCAGCCCTATGGGCGAGCGTGCGCAAAAATAAAGGCAGCCGATGTCAATAATGTATTGGGGCAATGTCGAAAGTTAGCCGACGCTTAAATGACAGCCACCAAAATCTGGTTTTGTTGCAATCAATCATGGCCATTGGCCGTTCCAGCTACACGCGCACGCACAACCAAACACCATCCAATCCATACGTTGATGCATCGTCAGCGGTAATTGGAAATAGGTGGCGTTGTGATTGTGTGGTCCAGTGAGCGAGCTCGTGCCACCACCACCGCTGCATTGTGGTTGCAACTCAAAGAGTTTCGCATGACACGATGTGTCAAGCTCTCATTCATGTTGATGACTTTATTAGCGTACCATGTGGCGTATGAGTACTGGCCGAATAATGAGCATACGTTCAATAAACAATTATCGCTTAACAATGAATTGAATGAACATGACACACAACAAAGCTAATTTTACTTTGACAAACGGTGTTTCCGTTGATATCGTTGTCGGTTGCATTAGAATTACCTGTTGAGAGGGATTATCTTTGAAACTGGTTGGCTTTTTAGAATTCAGCCACAGCTTTAGCAAATTATGGGCCATAAATTATTTGGCTCGCCTGAGTGGGCCATTGAAAAATTCCATTACCGTTAATGCAAACGCGCCTGTCGCTGAAAATGTCACAAACATGAAATTTAATAATTCTAATTTGTTAAATTTATGAAGTTTATTACTTGTTTAATAGACATAAATGCTGGGGTGCCGATGCCAGCCCGTTGTGAGGACCACATTTTTTTGGTCGCTTTTTTTGTTTAGAATCCTCCGTTCCAGAACCTGGAACTACCCTGCACCACACAACATTACAACACACCACGCACCAGCTAGAGCAACAGCAGGCGGCCAAATAGCTACATCCGTGAATAGGGGCTTTGTATTTTAGACAAAACTTTTTTATACACTAACATGAATATTCTGTTATTTTAATGTTCAGTAAACACAATCCTTATCTATAAATTGATTATTTTTTATACAAATAATTTTTGATACAAATAAAATTTTATATCAATACGCTTTAAGACTAGCTCCATAAATTTTGAATATATCTTGCTTTAGGGTATTTTAACTTCGTTTTAATAATTGTATGAATATATTTTTTCTCATAGCGTTTTTTTAGGTAGCATTTCATGACGTTCTCCGCTGTGGGGATATACATATATACATTTTTTTTTTGTTGTTGTTGTTGTTTTCTAACGCGACGTCATGGCGCACTGGAGCTTAGGAGAGAGTCCGTAGTTGGCTACGTGCGGAAATGTCTCTAAATTGTGTGTAAAAATTTTTGGCTTCTCGTTATTTGTTTTGTTTTTCGCTTTGTGCGCTGCTGACACCATATGGCCCCAGCAGATAAGGCTAAGTAATTGATGGACACTGTGCGAGTCAAATGCAAACCAAAATGGTTATCCATATTAGAGTACATAAATAAATACATGTATGTATTAACTTGAGCTACTTGGGAGCAATACATAAATGTTGTCTTATACACAGACTGCTTACTAAATGTCGAAAGATATGCTGACTATTGTAACATTCAACTACTACCAATATAGTTAGCATTAACTGCAGCTGAGGTTTGCGTCCAGTTTTCGTATCAAATTGAGACATGTTCCTTGACTACATTTTGCGGTTTATTTAAACGGTATAGTTTTTGCTGCTGCTATTGGAGAAGGGAGGATAGGGCAATTTTCTCTGTTACAGGGCGCCAGAGTTCCAAATTCATGTACCGTAACGAGCCGACTTTGTTTGCTTAAAACTTATCAAGGCCACTGCCAGGAGCGGCGAGCGACCGCAAACAGTTGGCTAGAACGGGCTTGAAGCTGCATTGATCTGGCCCAGCTCAGTGCATAGTTAACTTTTATAGCAACTGTCGATTTTGTGTGGTCTCTGTACATATGAAGGCTAGAGCCAAATGCACTCTGCGTGTGTGAGTGTGTGTGTGTGTGTGTTCTTTTAGGAGAGGTTTGCTGGTCATTTCACTTGATTGGGCAATTTGCAACTGGGCATTGTCTAAGCGCCCACAAGCTGATGGCTAAATTAACTGGCACACATCGCATTTTGTGTTTTTGGCTTGTCTATGTGCCCCACAATGCCCATAAGAAATCAGAAAATTGAGGCTGAATAACATTTTTTATAGGCCCATGTGCAATTCAATAGAGTGTTTGCGCTCTAAAGTAGTTCATTTAAACATTTTTCTATATTATGAGGCAAACACATACATACATATCTAGCTTTTCTTATAATCGTTTTAGCACTTTAATATAGATTTCGAAACTTAAATCTGATGCTTATGTCAAACGAAAAATGCTTTTATCTGTTTAATGTTAAACTACAGACTGTAAGGCCGTGAAAGTTTAAGCACAATCATAAATTTTAGCGCAGTTCTGTGAGTGCGCATAGTAAGAAGCACAAACAGGACTATCCATGGTCATGCACAGGCTCAACTAAAAGCTGTCAACAAGGGCAAAATACAATAAATATGCGCTGCTTATGATTAATGATTTACGCAAACAAGAAAGAGCAAAAATAAAAATAATAAAAAAAAAAAAAACGAATATAAAACAAGAGCAAAAAAAAGTGCCTAAAATTGTGCGAGCAGCTTGTGCGCCTAAAAGCAGCCAGAACGTCCAACGTCAACAGCCAAAGGCTATGGGGCTGCGGCTTTCAGTTTGTTTGGCTTTACAGGCAGCGTAGCGTGTATTAAGGGAATTAAAATGTTATTATATATAAAATAAAAGTGAGGGCCGCCGACAGGGCTGCGACGAGCTGTTAGAGAGTAATGCCGGGGTGCCAAGTGGCTGGCACTGGGGCTAGCCACTGATCCTGGATAACGACGCGATAATCACACCCAGCACAGTCAACACAGCCAACACAGCTACCACATGACAGACAGAACAGACGTACAGACATACAGACATAATAACAGGCAGGTGACTTGTACATAATTCTCAATTTTTACTTTTCTCTTGCTTTGTGAAGAACTTAATTTTACGCTTTTGCATTCTATGTTAACGTAAATAACCGAGGGACACAGGGCAAGAACGGCCCTTTCACTGTGCCGCGCACAGGCAAATGGAATTTGTGAAATTCACTTGCTTAAATGAAAGCCACCCAACAACAGCAACCTTTTGTGCTGATCCAATTTTAATAAGTTTGCTTGCTGCTTGGCAGCCACTCAGCGCATTAAAGCGAATACCTTAGCGCACTCTGTGCTAAATTTAATAACAAAAAATTCTATATATAAGTCAACTTCAATCTTGATCAATGTGTAAACAGAGAAAATTTAAGGAAATGCGCTGATTGGGAATAGAGTTTAAATGGAAAAATATGACCTTTAGGAACACCAAATAGTTTAGCTAATATTTCATTTATAACATTTTAGACTCAGTAGTGTATACTTAAGCCCTTTCTTAAACGCTTTTACTCTTCTACTTTACTCTTTACATTCACTTTGTTTACCCAACAATGAGATTCCCTTGAATATTATTACACCTTTTACTACACAAGTTATATTTAAGTGTATGATATAAGTTGCTTATAAGTTGGTTATTAGCTGGACTACAATATCATTGCACGCACAAAAGTAAACAGTTGATAAGAAAATTTTAAGATCTGTCGAATTAAAAAAGTCACATCAGTTTATCAAAAAACTAGCTGCAGTAGCAATACATACTGCCATATAGGTCGCCATTGACACAGGTGTAAAGTTGTAGGTGCGCAGAACTCGCGACTCACTGGAGCGCATCATAAAGAAAAGCAGCATCTTTCTATAGGTCAAATCGCCCTCGTACCAATTGTTGTAAAAAGCAGCTGGCAGCAATTTGTCGCTCTACAAAATAAAAGCCTGTGTATTTAGGAATCTCTTTCTCTTTTGACTTACCGCTGAGGTAAACTCGGTGCCATTGTAGCAAATGAAGAGAGTGAAGACTAAAAAGGAGAGCAGGCCCACCGAGTATTTAAAGGCCGAGGCCAGGCTGATCATGACCATGGCAAAGGCCATCAGGCAGATGGCAATCGTTGATGTTGTAAAGTTGATCAGAAATGTGAAATTAAATGTGCGATTGATGTCATCCGCGAGGCGCAACAGGCGATTGTGATAGCAAATCAGCGCTTTCAGCTGCTCATTAGCACCTGGCTTGCTGGCATCTAGAATGTACAGACTGTTGGCCAGCGCATCAAAATGCATTTGCATTTGCGTAATGAAAAAGCAGAGCAAAAACTGGCTGGCCATGATAAAGGCGACGCCCACCAGCGAGGACAGTGCCTGGCAAAAGTACGCAGCTACGAAGCTGCCAACTGAAGCTGGATCGGTGAGTTGTTGCCACGGATACCAGGTGTTGCTCTGATACTTATATCGAACATATTGTGATTCTGCCATCAGCTCGTACATCAGCTCCACAAGGGGCAGGGCATTGTAGTACCCATAGGCGGAGATGAAGAAGATGGCGGTATTCCTCATCAGTCGCGTGGACTGCTCATGGTAATAGTCAAGGCGATACAGTCGGTTTAGGTTGGCTTGCACGGGATACAGATGCTGCAGCTCGGAAAGCATGGCCTCAATATCGCGTCGATGCTGTAGCAGCATCAACATGTTGCAGGCACCAACCAAAGTTAAGCCCATCACGCTGCAGGTTTCCGAAACCTGTGCCACATACTCGCTGAGCTTCTCGTTCTGTGTCTCCGCCAGAAACAGATAGATAACCATGCCCAGATTTTGATAGACCAGATTCAGTGCACCAAAGACAAACCACAGACGTTGCAAACCAGACTGATAGACACGTGGCTCCTCGCTGCCAGACCACTCATAAAGCCGCATCATGGCCAGTCGGCAGCCGATGTTCGGAAAATGCATGAACCTCTTCAGTAGCATGGCGAACCACTCTTAATGCCTATTCATGTGCAGCTGTCTTTTATAGGCCCAGAAATGACGGCATGTGCCACTAATCAAAGCACTCATTAAGCAATTTGCTTGGCAATTTGGTATCCATACTGAAGGACTTTAAACGGCAAGATTTAATAAGCTCCTGGGAATAGGCATATGACCGTTTAGACTCGTGACTTGTAATCACTATAACTTAAACTTATACAAAACTTAAATTTTATACACTTCTCAGATAATACCTTTTTTTTTTTTTTTTTTTTTTTTGGCAACTTGTCCCATTTGCATGAACTTTTAGTCAAGGCTGCAAACACTTTAAATATTAATATAAAAAGCCGAAACCGAAGTACTTTTAAATATTTAATATTTCTATTTGCTCTTCGGTAAGTGTTCAAGTTTCGTCTCTCGTGAAAAATTGCAAAAGTTCTGAGAGCACTGTGCAGATTTATCACCGTTGCTGCTGTTTTGCCATGGCTAAAGCCAGGTATTTGCCCCAATAGAAACGTAAACGGGCCGTCATCATTTTTGCCTGCTGGGCAGAATATGAAAGAGAAAGGTGTTAATATATAAACTGACTTGCATTTGTGTAGCAAATAGAACACAATAGCACTAAAGCGTATCAAGTAATATATTTTTAGCTGCGTTCTCACAATTGTTGCACAAACACTTTACGGCTCACAGAGTTATATAGTTACTTGTATTAATTTAAATATGTAAAAAGTGTAATGAAACTATTAAACTGTTTCTTTTCTTTGATGATCAGGTGTTTTCACGTTTATGTATGCTTGTAAATACTATATGGTTGTGTTTGTGTGTAGTATATTTGCTTTCAGGTACTGTGTGCGGACTGAGAAGCTTGTGACAAGCAAATAACGAAGACAGTCGTTTGTTTATTTCTTTTATATTTGTGTCAACCTCATAATGTGATGCCTTTAAGCCGGCTATCAGTCTTTTATATTTAGCTCGCATCTGTTGCCAGCAGCGATGTCTGGCATCATTGTGCGTCTATTTCTTTGAATATATGTATATGATTGTGTGTGTGTGTGTGTGTCTGTTTTTGTGCGAGTGTGTGCACTCCATTTCCGCCGGAAGCTTTGTGCCAAACAGTCAGATTCGGCGCTTGCTCGTATATGTATCGTACTTACCGCTTGATGCCTTGTTTATTTCTTTGTTTATGGCCATTCTTGTTTTTATGGTCGCCTCCTTTTTTTCTTCGCCCCACCGCAGCTTTCTGATTGTCGCTTTTATATTTATGTGGTTTCAACCGTTGCGCCTCATATGGTAAGTCTATGTGCTGAGCTGTGCACTGGAAGGTTATGTCTATGAAATATTTCTGGTCTTGGCCCTTTTACTTTATGGTTCGAATATTGTGTTTCTTTATCCTTGTGAATTCGTTAGTGTTTATTGTTTTTTTTTTTTGTTTTTTTTTTTTGTTTCTCTTGTTCGCCTCACCTTTCGTCAGTCGTTTGTTGTGGTAATTAAACTTTGATTGCTTTCAAATTGTTTTTATTGATTGGCAGACTTTACTTCAATTTAACCAGAATGCTTCCTTCTAACGAGTTCAGGTGGATCGACAATTTCACAGAAAATTCAGCTGGCATTTTTCGATTGAAAGCAATTTAAAACAATTGTTGCTGTCATTCGAAACGCTAATGGAACTAACAAGTTCTGCCAAAACAGTAAATTAAAATGGATTTTTTTGTATTAAAAACGACACAAGTAATGACCTGTTCTGATATAGTTCAACTAAAGTTGTGCTTAGTAAATAAATAACTATATTATTTTCTTTAATTTTAAGGTCTGTAGCTATCTTGAAGAGAGTTGAACATTTATTTGGTTGAATCATTGAGCAGCTGCAATTTTTGCATTATGTATAAAGGAGACGATGCTTTCAGCCACTTTGAACACCATTTGGCCGGCAATTTGTGCTCGACGTGTCCAAGACAAACAAATCGGAGAGAACTTGGCAACGGCAACAATTGTTGTCATGGCCAACAGACTTGCCCCATAGATGGATCTTGGATGCGGCACGTACACAGCGCCAATTGCCAGTGCTCAAGTGAAACTCAAATCAAGCGGCGGCAGCTGCGCGAAATAGACAATCTAAATTATAACCAACTATAGCCAGGCGGCATAACGGCCCGATTGTGGGCGGAGGGGGTTTGAGTAATAGTTTTGGCTGGCAACGCGTCCGCCTGGAATTTATGGCCGCAGTCCAGCCAGCCAAGTGCCACCATGCTGGCCTGGCATGGTGGAGTCACTTTGAATACTTGGCAGCCAAAGGCAACGGCATCCGTCTTGGCCACTGACAACTGTAAAGCAGTGCGTCCAACTGTTGGATTTATCGATCCGGTAGTCGAAGGGTAGCCTTTTAAACTAATTAGGCTCGGGGCCACACTCAGGCCAACCCATGGCTAACACATGCTACTAATTTCGGGAAAATTTGTGGAATTAACGTGCTTGTTTTTGGACGCAGCTTAAATGAATTGCCAAAATCCTAAGATTGGGTTAGGTTCCGACGACCCATCTCAGACCTTGGTCAGCAGCAATAAATTCAATCGAAACTAAACTTCAAGCGGCAACTTTTGTTCGCGTTGTTTACAAGATTGCTCCGAGCCTTACCCATTTTTCTCTCCATACATTTCCTTTTACCTTCTTACCCTCGCCAACAAAGTCGGCTGGAGAATTTATGTGCATCGCCCATGAAAATTAAACGTTTGAACAGTTTACGAGTAGCGCAGCTGCTTCGACTCTCAACTTGCGAACTATTCGGCGAAAATAGTGTGAAAAATTGTGCTTGTTGTCGCTTAAAATAATTTAAATTAAGATAAATTAACCCATTATCCCGAACGGAATTTATTTGTTTACATGTCTGACCATTTGATTGAAATAGAGCCTCTTACAGATATTGTGATGTATAGTCAAAGTAACAAGTAAAACATTAAATGATTTAATCGATGTCCCTATTGATAGTATATTAAAAACTTTTCTAATCCTTAAAGTATTAAGCTCTTGCCCAATCAAAGTGACTTTAAATTAGCTTCCATATTCATTTTAAGCTATTTGTTATTTACAATTGAACTTTGTAAGAGATTTTCTTACACAGACTTAAAAGCTTTACTAAATCTAATTACCTAATAAGCCTTTTTACAATCGTTAAGTTTCATCTGACAACAATGAAAATGTCGCCAAGAATATTTTAGTGCAGCACGCAAAGGAACTCAATCCCAGCCCCTGCGAATTCAATTAAACTAATTCAATGAACAAAAACAAGCAGAAGAAAAAAATGTCAATTGTCGCTGACAAAAGTAAAATTCAAGCCTGCTCAAGTTAATTTGCGCACCTTTGGCTGCTGCTAAATTTCAGACTAATTGGGTAAGGGAAATGTAGAAGTCAACTCAACTTCAACTTCAACGCCTTTAAGCTAAGAAGTATTCAAATTTGCTTTGCAGTTGCTTAAAGTTAACTTTTTAATAAAAATGAATATACAGATCAAAGGGAATGTGCTTGCAGCTTATATACCCTTTTGCTGAAAATCTAACGAGCATGTAAATCACGCACCAGCACACTCGCAAACAGGCTTACACAGATACAGATACACATACGTCAAGCACTGAAAATATATATATACACGATTCGAGGCATAAATCACAATTTCTTAGCCATTAAGACGAAACCGCAAAGATTTGCGGCACTTCTAAAGTTGATGATGAAGCGAAAACGTCGGGCTTTGGTTCGTAACCACCCCGGGGTTCTTGAATTCAAATTGGAGCGGGGCACAACGGCGTTGGGTGTGGCAACGACGCCAAAGAATGCAAACCTCAAACACTGCCACAAACTAAAAGTTTAACTTGCAAACATTATTAATTATGAACATAAATGGGTGGTTGAATGTTATTAACATATGTATGTTAGTTCAACATTAACTAACGAATATAAATATGTAAAGATTTGTTTATTTAGAAAAGGTGCTCTTAAATTTAAAAAAAAAAAAAAACGTTAGCTTACTTTTATTTCCACATAGTGTTAGAAGTAAATAAAAAAAAACATTGTTTAAATATACATTTTCTTTCAGTGTAGCAGCCCTAAGTCATGGCTCAACAATTTCTTTGCTTGTTGCTAACAGGCGCAGAGCCATCACGACATTTTGAAGAAGCCAACAAAAATTTTTGGCATACGCGACCTTAGATACATTTGTATAAGCGACCGCATCTGAGGAGTTAAATAATGTTTCAGGCCGGGCTTTTCGCGCATTCATTTGTTTCTATATATATATATATATATATATATAAATCGTTCATGTGTAACATTTTATTTTGCAATCGAAGTTGCGGTTAGTTGCAAGTATGGCAAATGTTTCAAATCAAATGCCAAATTAGCTTTTTGAAGTGTTTGACCACAAATCGTTGGATCTTAAAGTGAGGCCATGGCATTTATTTGGTATGTGCGAACTTTAATTTGCTTCAACTTTGCCAAATAGCCGCAAATAAATTCCGGATACATTCTTTCGGCGGCATGAGGCAAGAGCAACCAGTAAATTACATTTGCACGACGCTCTCCCGACCCGCTAACAAATTGCTTTGGCATTTTGCTGTGTTGCCCGAGGAGCTAGGCTGCCTTAGCTGTTAGCTGCCAAAAAGTAGGCAGCAGTTCGTAGGCACCAAGCTACCTGTAATTTTCTTCACTTTATTTCACACTTGGCCCCGAACAGAAAACACATAAGGTGTGTCCATTTTATCTTGTTGCCCCCAAAAACTGTAACATCGAGTGAAAAAGTTTTCTCGGCTGCTTTTGCTTTTGCTTTTGCTTTTAGTTCGCCTACTTAGTTACTTACCGACGACCCAGTTACACTTTCCAGCACTTTACGCCACCTGGCCATAAGTGTGCTCGTGTCTAGGTGTGGGCGGTAAGGATGTCGGTATCTGCCTGTGTGTGGAGTAATTCAACTATTGCGGCGGCTGCATTTGTTGTTGCTGCCTGGCTGCCAACAAGATAAATTAGGCAAAAGTAGCTTGGACAACGGGGCGGTTACGTTACGTGGTCCCACAAAACGTATAGCATATTTCTGAGCAGACAACATAGCCGTTAAAGAGAGTAGCGCAGATTGGTGCCGGCTTCTTCAAAAATTTTCCTTTTCATTTTGCACGTCATTAGGCCAACAACAAAAATGATTTTAGTTTTAAACTATATTTAAGACCTTGAGTTGAAATCATTTTGACTTCATCACATCATATTTTATTTATTAATTCAAAGATCTAGTTTTCAATTTCTATTTCACTTTATAAAATCAAATATTGACCCACTTGGTTTATGCAAAACAGCCTTGAATTTAATTTTTGAAAGCACATTTATTGCCAAAATGCCAACAAAATACTTTGACCAACTATTCGGGTCATAACTTTTTCGACTAGGGGCCAAGTGTTTGCTCACGCATTGAAAATGGATTCAAATGCAAATTATTTTTATTTGAAGTGATTCCACATTGACTCGACTTTCTTCGTGTTGACTTTTGCGGATGTGTTTAAAAAGTTTCGTTGCATTTCAATATTATTATATTCCTATATAAATGTAATTTATGTATTATTTGTGTTTTTCCTATGCGGACAATTCTTTAAATTGCTTTGAATATCAGAAGGTAGCTTTTTGAATGCATTTTGCACATTTATCCTGCAGCTAAATCAGGCTAATTGCAGGTCGAGGATTCATATCCTTGTAATAATAGCGCCGCGGGCTGTTTTGTGCCACTTTGTTGCGCAGGTAGGAATAATTTGCAGAAATTATATATGGCCACTTAAGTTGTCATTAACGTTAACGACCTGGCCAAAAAGCAAAGAAAGAAATACTAGGCATGTCGAGGGCATTATGAAATGTTTAACAGCCTCGCCAAGTGGCAAGCCAGCCGGCAAGCTTGTGAATTTTTTGGTTTGCCTTCAGAACAGCGGATTTGGTAGAAGAAGTGCTTGTAGTTGCTGGGGTAATCCAAAATTAATGGCCTGTCAGTCATAGCCACGACGCCACGACCAAGACCGAGAGCCACGTGTTTGGCCTTTCGACGCTTGTTGTTGGCCCGCTGCAATTTCGCCTCATTTCGGCTGCAGCGTTGGCCACTTACAACTGCAAGTTCTGCTACATCCTTTCTTTGTGTAAATTTCCGCTTCCTTTTGGCAAGTGTTTGCTGGCTGCCAGACTCGCACCAGTCCGTGCTAAGGCCCGAAGCCGCTTAATCGAAAACGTATGAATGTAGCACAGGCCCAGGACACAAGCCTTGCGACTCAGGATACTGTCGAACAGCGGGCGCGGGCGCGGGGCATGCGGCATGCGGCATGCGGCTGGCTGCAGCTGCAGCAAAAGCCGCAGCACTCACTGCACTTAAGTCCCTTTCATATTGCTCTTTTTTCGGCTCGTATCCACCATCGGTGGAGGACATAATGGCAGAGCAGTCAAGTTATTACAAGCGCCAAAAAATATTTTCACTTAAGTAGCTGCCACTATTTTGCTCAATTTATTTCAGCATCGAGCTCTTTTTAATTTCGCACACAATTTCTTTTGCAATATTTTGAAGTATGTGGTTCGCGGTGTTCTTTTCAATTTTGCTACTTGAATAAAGCCCTTTAGATCAGCACAAATATTGACATAGCAACGAAACGATTTTCAATAATTAAACTAGTCTCGTTGGTAGTTTATGTATTACGTATTGATATTGAAATAATTGTTCTATCAGTATTTGAGTGTAGGAAGGGAAAACACAACAATATGTACTTTAATTTGATTTGATAATATTTCATTTATAACTTTAACCACTACTAATAAACATAGTTTCATACATATTTTTTTCCCGACAGTACGTTTTTTGTAAAAAAAAAAATGCATATGAATTTCCAAATAAAAATATCGATTCTGTTGTACTTTTGCTGAACATATTTTCACTCATAAATATTTGCGCTTTCTCTTTTTTTGTGCATTTGGGCAACGCAGCCATGTGCAAAATAATCAAAGGTTGAACTTCATACAGTTCGCTTATCATTTGCACTATAGAAAGATTAAATAGATACATTTATAGCTGCTCATTTTGTTTTATAGCAAAGCTAAAAAAAATTATTACACAAAACTTTTTCTTAAACTTTTCAGTGAGTATGTGCTAGTTGGGCTTCAAAAAATGCAGTGCTTGTTTCTTGAATGGAAAGCGAGTGTTAAAATGTGTTATGCCCTGGTGTGAGCAGTCGTGTGAACTTGGGCATTTAACAATGTGTGAAAATGAATTCGTTTTACTAATTGGAATGTTGCATTTTAAAAATTTATTTGGATTTTGTTTTATTATTATTATTATTTTGCACAACGACACACATAGTTTGCCAACAGCAAATTTGCTTCTTTGAAATAGTTGTGAAAATTTTAATTTAAATAAATGATTTAAACTCTTGAGGTAGGCTGTTTATAAAATACAAAAACTATTGTAAATTTTCAATGAATAAATTTATTGTTATTATAAACGTCTATTTAAAAAAAGTAAGACTTTAAGTTTAACGAAATAAAACGATAAAAATGTAAATGAAACACTTGAGAAATTCATATCTGTTTGAATTGCCAAGACTAATTACTGAACTAGCACTCAAAAACCTAAGGAGTCCGCTATGAATTGTCATAAAAGGCATTCTCCTTTGTCTCTAAAGTGCCATTAAATAGCAACGAATGTTGAAGCGTTGACAAAGGTGCTTATCATATTTCGCTAGCTTCACGCTTAGGTTTATCTGTAAATCAAATGTAATGAGATACAGTAACAGTTACAAGCGAAGTTTTACGGCCGCCATTTGTGTCTGGAGAATCGAATTGTGTACGTTGTGAGGCGTGGTCGAAAAATTATAAGGCGTTTGCGAAGCGAGTGACCCATAAAATATCACGTATACGCACAGCGCAGAAGGCAGCCAGCAGGACGCACACGCACACACACACACACAGAGAAGAACACACGTAACTGGCGTGTATACTAGATGCGCTTTTATGATTTGTGGCATAATGCCAACCAGCCAAGCAGCAGCTGATTGTAAATCTATGCGGGCTACCCAACCCTAGGCCTTTGCCTGTGGTTATTGCCGCTGGGGGTCAGCGCTTGTGGTTTCGCTTGCTTTAGCAATAGCAACCAGCAGAAGCAGCAACAGAAGCTGCGGCAGCTGTCACTTTCATCTTTAAACTTTAATAGCTGAAAAAGTTTTTTGTGCTGAGTTTTGGTCAGAGATTTGGCCAAACGTGCGGGCCGGGCCCGGGCCCGGGCCCGAGCCCGAGCCGTCTTGGCCACAGTGTTTGGTGCTGCTGTTGCTCTAGCTAATCCCCAGTACGTGTCCTGCTAGCGAAACGTTTTCGTAAATATTTATTTATTATTTACTCCTGTGGTCGTGCTATTGCTCACCTTGTTGTCCAAAAAATTGACTTGACATTGCTGGCAGCACCGGATCTTTAGGGGCTTTCTTATGGTACGTGCCGTTTTTCCAGGGTACACAGCTAAAACGCTGTCAAACACGGCGTATACTTAATATTAATTACATAGACAACATGAAGCAAAGCAACGTAAACGCACTTTGTAATGCCTGCTACTAATCTTTTACTGTCACACCAAAAATCACATAGAATCAAGCGAAATTTCGAGCACAAAGTGTCTGAAGGGCCTAAGGACTTCTTCCACTCATAAGTGATAAACATCTTCAAAGTTGTCCTGCTGCACTGAAAACATTTACTTTAACATTGAGCAATTGGCCCGCTCGAATCATATACTATAATTGGTCAACTTAATTATATTATTAAGTCGTTAACTTAATTACTTCAAGCGGACTCACTTGAGTAATGCTCTAATCGCATTTTGTAAGAACGAGGAAATAAGGCAAGGTTTCTGTTTGGTGATTGATGGTCGATGTGTTTGGCTACACATGAGAGCATGCTAACCGTGCTAAGAAATTGTTAAAAAAGAATAATAAAGTTACTTAAAACATTTGACATTTGACACATATTTAAACCAGATTCAAGTTAATAAATATATTCACTATAATTAAAACTCCTTTTCTTAATACAACATTTCTTAATTCCACTTGTACACGTATTTTCGCTCAGTGTAAGGGACCAAGTCACTAGCCACGCATTGAAAGCATATGAAACACCCATCCACTTGCAATTAACACTTAAATTAATTCATATTAATTAAGGCCCATGCCCCACCCGACCAAATGAGAGCACACTTAACGCTTGGGGCCGGTTTTGGCCTTTATATGGCCAAAATTGAGCAGACGCGGCCAACACCGAAGCACACAAGTCAGTCAGTTGAAGGGGGCCGCAACAAAAAGTAAACGCATTTAACCTCAACGCAATCAACATGGCAAAGCGGCAAATACTCGTATAATAAATTACAACAACAAATAGCCAAGTCCTGGCCAGACACAACGGCACTCATTAATAAAGAGCCCTAACGAAAATTGTGGGCACAGCAGGATACGAGTGCCACAGCCACAGCCACAGCAACAAAATAAACAACAACAACTAAAGTGGTAAAAAAAAAATCCAAACGTGGCAGCCAAGAAATATTAATCACGTTTAATATGTTGTAGAAATTAGCAACATCTCTGTGGGTCATGCTTACGAGTTGTGGTCAGCTTCGCTCCAATTTGCTAATTATTATGAATTCTTGTACACCGAATTTTGGACAAGCTGAACTTAAATTTATATATATATATATATATATATATATATATATAGAGAGAGCAATAGAATATAGCTCACATTGTTTAGCATATTTTTGGCGCAATGAAATATAATAGGCGTTGGCAATAAAACAACTTTGAGTGGGCAGCCACAAAATAAATGACCAACAATTAAGCATGAAATAAATTCACATACCAAATTGTTGGTCCAAAGTTTTGCACCAAAAAATGTTGTACGCAAAACTTTTTAGAACATGCAAATAAATGTAATAAAGGACAAGGTAAAAACCGTGTAATGAACTCAGTATGCAATGGCGGTCATAGGTTATGTTTTTAAATTCCAATGGCCATATACAAAACCTTTAGTTTAAAGTTTAATAGTAATTAAAGTTTTTATGCATTTATATACAACACTTTTTACATTTGTGCTTGCTGCAGCTGCAGCTGCAGCCATCAAAGAGTTAATCCTCACGTCAACTCGACATTAAGCTCCTTTCAAATAAAAACACAAGCATCAAACGAAGCTCAGTGAAAAAGTTGTATAATGAGCACAGAAAAACACAAAATTTCTTTGGGTAAGGTAAATAAAATTTAAACTTCATATGAATGAAAACAAATACATTTTGGTAAGTTTTGCACAAACTCTTAAAATATAACGTTAAACACTATCTTCAACCCACTTTGGGGGAAAATCCATTTATGAATTGCCTTAATGTGCGCACTCAGAATCTTTCGCATTTATTGACACACCCCTAACATAAAAGATACGGCCACAGAATCCCCGAAAACTTTCAGGCGTTAATTTCAATCAGACCGCTTAATGCGTGCCACTTTAGCGGTACAACGCCCACAAACAAATTGCCTGTGAAATGCCGTGAGATACACAATCAGCCACCTACCTCACCCTAACACAGAAACGCACACACACACACACACACACACTGTCTCTCTCTTTCACGCACACACTCTTGGTGTATAACTCCGCAGGTGTTGCCAACTACACGACGCTTGATTGGGCATATTTAGGCGTTCCTAAGCGCAGATGCCAAAATTACATTAATATTAATATTTTGCCAACGGCAGCAAATGACATCAGTGAACTAGTTCCCACAGCAGCTTAAATATTACCAAAATTTATAGAGAGTGGTTTGCCAGCTACCGTATTAAATTCAAATTAAAAGAATATATAAGAACTTTCTGTGTATTAAGGTTTACTATACTATATATACTAAACTGTTTCAAATGTAAATAAACGCCAATCAACATTTCATCTCATTCGATAAGCATTTATGTGAGCAGACTTGACTAGTTTTCTAAGTAGTAGATACCTTGAGCTCAAAATCATTTACATTTTAAACATCAATTTAGTTATTGCAAGTCTGATGCGTCCTCTCATACCTTTTAAATAGAAAATTCATAGAAATGTCTTATGTATTTACAAATAGAAAACAGAACGGCTAGTGAGTGAGATGAATAGAGAGACCAGCAGGGTACTTATTGCATTTTTATGATAAATTTGAAATAACTGCATCGTTTCGATAAAGGTCATATAAAAGCAAAGTGTACTCGAAGGTTGCCTCCTTCTAGGTCTGCACTCGTTGCCAGCTGAAATAATTTTACGCACAAGAGCGCAAATATCAGTCCACTTCACAACGACCAACAGCTTCCCTACCTCCCACTATGGCCCCTTTATCATACCGTAAAACATTCAGATTTCGAGGCAATGTTTGGACCAAACAGCAACGTCATGAATCAAGAGCCCCGCTTCCCGCCGTGGCAAAGTATTTGAAGACGAGGCCACAACAGACCCAAAATCACATTGCCACTAAGAAAAATATCGTGGGTTGTGAGAAAGCAAAACCAAAAGGCAACGGAAAGAAGGAAGAAAAAGAGTACAGAGTGCAGAAAAAGTAGATGTAACGCTGTAAAAAATTACTTATCTGCGCCCAAAATGATTTATTGGCCCAAATGGCAAGCAAATAGCATTAAAAGTGTGGTCGGGGCCTGGCCGAAGGGTTGCTGCATAAATAACCCAAAAACGAGACGCTCGAAAATGTGAAAATAAAATGCTACAGGCAACCAAAGTGGGCGTGCCCAACTGCTGGGGCAGATCTCCTTAAGGTAAACTATGCAAAAACACTCAGCAAGCTGCCTTCAGCGCAGGCTAAAGACTAAATTGTACACAAACCAGGCAAACTGCAAAAGGAAACAATCAGGCAACAGTTGTTTTGGTTCTTAAATAAAATTTAATAACTTATACTTAAAGATTATTTCTCTTTTGTTTTTCCGAACTGTTTTCTCATGTAAGACTTTAACTTGATTTCTGAGCTTTTCCAATTTGCATTATTTAGTTGACCAAACAATTTGATAAGAACTTTAGCACACTATTAACCTATGATAAGTCGAGTCGAGAAAGCGTTTCAAAACATTTTCTGATACATTGCGTTTTTGCGGTCTTCTAGGCTAAGCCAAATTTAATAATAAATAAAATTCGACTGCTGTGCGGCTTTTGCAAAGTTTGACAGCTGTCGCTCAAGAACAAAGTTGTTAAAAAGTTAGACTTAAAGTTCAACTCAGCGGCGATTGGTATTAGAGACAGCCATAAAATGCGAGGGTGGTTCAGTAAGTACTAAAAACCCAGTTTCATTAAATTTGCTTGCTTTGTTCTAGATAGAGAAGAATACATTAGTCTTATATGAATAAATGTGAATACATTATAGTAAATAATACTTATAAACGCGCCCACAACCAAGTAACTTATAGATCCACCCTCATGCTAAGCTTATTAAAACACTCACATTATAATAAATGTTCATAAAACGCGTGTATTTGGTTTTTTAAAATATCAAATTAAATAACCCAGATTTTTTTTAATTAATTTGATTTATTTACAATCTATCTAGACGGCAATAAGTCATTTTTTTAATGGGCGAATATTTACAGAGGAATTTCAGATGTATAAGAAGGGGAGCTGGCTGCTGTCGAGCAGGTTTAATCCCAGATCCTGTAAGTATATGTGCTCCTCACTGAATCCTCCAACTTCGTCAATTTCACTTGGTATGCCAATATCGTTGTGGATCACCTATTTTTTACATAGTAAGTCGCTTTGACAAATTTTTTTTATGGTAAAACTTGGGAGTATATCTATTTTCGATGTTAACGATATACCCAACATCTGAATTCCATAAGTTCCTATGGGTTTGACCATTGCCTTGCAGGACTTTGCAACCACTTCTAAGCTGTTTCCTTTTCGGTTTGATGTGCTATAACCTAGTAAGGTCGAGGTATTTAACTTTACTCACTGTAGGCCGTGTGTGCCATTCAGGCTGACCTGATTTCAAGTTTTGACCTGATATACTGCGAACTGATAAGAACGATTGTCTACACGCAGCTCTTATAATCAAAATAAAATTTGTTCAGTTTAGTGTCTTTCAGTATACGCAAAGCACAACATCGTGCTTTCCGCGAATATATTTAACAAGATGAATCTTTATAAAAAGTGGATAGTTTTACTGATACTTCCCATATGCTCTTCACAAGCTGGTTATACAACTGTCAGTGAAATCGTAAGTAAGACATTATCACATCTGAGTTTTTTATGTACTCTTAGCATATTAAAAAACTAAACTTAATTTTTTAGTGCGATACACAGATAATTGCAGAAATGCATGAATTATGCGGAGCATATTCATTTCTTCAAATGAAACCACTTTTAATAAATTTGGAAGATTTGAAGTCAACAATTGAAGTATATAAAGTCGAAAGCAATGCCAAAAATCAGCAAATCTTAGCGTTACAACATGATATCAAGTTAAAAGAAGAAGAGACAACTAAAAAGTTAAATGAACTGGAAACGTCAAATCATAACCTAAGCAAAACAATCAGCGCTAAAAATAATCATATAGGAGAATTAGAAAACGATATTAAAGAAAAGTTGGCGCATGTAAATCAATTGCTCAGCAATTGTAAAATTACGGTTGAAACTTTTCAAATCGAGTCAAAATCCAAAGATTCGGTGATTCAAAGCAAAGAAAAAGATTTGCAGCAGGCAAACTCAAATATACAATTTCACCAAAGCACCATAGAGCAGCTTACGGAACAAAAATCAAATTTAGAGAGAAACATGGCGTCGAAGGAAACTGATTTAAGAACATTAAAAGATCAGTTCAATTCTATAAATAGAGGTAAATAAAATAATTTGAATATTTTACAGTTTAACTCACATCATATTTAAATTCGACTTCATAGAATACCAAACAGCGGTTCACAAATATCCCGAGTCTTGTGTATCGAATGAAATGTCTTCATTTCAAAATATATTTCTCATAAATCCAACCAAAGTGCTCTGTGACAATGGTTGGATCGTTATACAACAACGCATCGATGGCACAGAACGTTTTCAACGCAAATTTTGTGATTATAAATTCGGATTTGGAGAAGTAAGCTCAGAGTTTTTTATAGGTCTGGAAAATTTGTATAAGCTAACAAGCAAACGAACGCATGAGCTCTATATACATTTAGAAGACTCTGAGGGCAATGTTCGTTATGCACACTATGACAATTTCAAAATCGATAACAGTAGCGAGAACTACAGGCTAATATCGCTGGGATCATACTCAGGCAATGCCGGTGATTCAATGTCTAGTAATGAAGGTTACAGATTTTCCACCATCGATGACGATACCAACGATTATTGTGCTTACAGACGCAAAGGTGGCTGGTGGTACACTTGTGAATCCAATTGTGGCGATAGGTAAGAACATATAATAAAAGTATGGTATTCTAAATGCCCATTATTTTCATTGTTTGTTTTTCAGTAATCTTAATGGCAGGTTCAACCAAAGCCCTAGAAAAAGCATTTACTGGTATAGTTGGGGTCGTTATAATATCAACTTTAACTTTGTCCAAATGAAGATTAAACCAAAAGCTTAAAATATTTTATCTATGTATGTGTGCAAATGTATATTGATTACATTATTTGTAATAAAAATTGCGATACCTTATTAGTTCAGGGTATACCCGCAAGACCAATTCAATCAATCGAACCTTATATTTGACGCTATCAACTATTGATATTGATACATTTATGACCTACCTACCTCTGTATGCTTTTATTTAAATAAAATCGAATTAAATGATGGTTACTCTATATTTTTTTTTGTTTTTAATAAAGAACGAATATTTGGAGCAATCCACAATGGCCATGTAGAGCCGTTTCGAATGCTCTCGTAATCCATTTATATAGTAAATAAAAACAGTTTTTACTTGTTGCGCATGTCATCGGTGCAGTTTTACGCTTTGCTGGTGTTCAATCAACCGAATTCGGTAGTTCGTTAAAAAATAATAGTTTTTCAGTTTAATCGCAAGCGAAAACAAGTCAACACTACAAAATACCTGTACCACAAATGAAAAAACAGCTCCGTAAATATATGCTTTAAATCGATATTAAAACAAAACTCCACTAGATTAATTAATCTAAGTATATTTTGAAATGCACATGTTTAAATACTTTTGTTGTGTAGTGTAGTCAACATTTTTAGATATAAAGGTTTATGATATGCACCTTATTGTAAACTACATCCTCTGTAAAATACGAAAAAACCGTATTGTGCAAATCAATACATATTTGAAAAGTTACCAACGTTACTCCAACAAGAAAATAAAAGTAGGATATGAAATTCTAAATTGTCACGACCGTTGGTAAGCGAACAACAAAACGTAAGCTAAAAATACATATTTTTTATAGCCATATAAAAAATGTACATAAATACGAATAAAGGTGTATTGATAGAAAAAAAGGTTGAACATCAAATACTCTACTTGGGTATATAAACATACTCTTTTCACATATTGAAGAAATATTAAAGTAAAGTAAAGTTATATTATTTGTCAATTTTGTGAATATTGCCCAGATTTTTGAAGGCAAAAAAAATGTCCCTGACTTATTGGCTATTAAAATCAAATAAAATCACTCACCTGACGCTGTTTTTTGCACCCTATAAAAAGAAAAAACAATAAAAAAATATATAATAAAATATTTTCTAATAAAAATATTTAATAAAATGTACGTTTAAATTGTTTGAATTTTTTAACCCAATTACTTTTGGTATGTAACTTGAATAATGAAATTATCTGCAGATTCAATATGTAATATAATGCATTTTTATACAGCCCATATATATGCACAAATATTCTGCGCACGAAATTAATTAAATAAAATTTATGTGTTAGGATTTCAAAAAAAAAAATATGAATAAGAAAAGTTACAAAACGGACAATGTGAAAAAAAGTATTTTTTAAATCAAAGCAACAACTGTGCACGAAATGAAGTAAAACAGGAATTTTATAGTTAACAGGTATGTCGATTAAGAAATTACACATGCTCACTTTTAAAAACTATTTTCTTAGGCATATTTTGCGTGACTTGTTAACATGTTTTAAAGCTGACATTGTAAACTCATCTTTCACCTAGCTTTATCGTTAACATGTAATTGAATAGCTTACCTATATGCCTTTTAGCCTTTTTAAATGCGTGCAGGGTATAAAATGAACAAAAAATTGTAGCCAGCTTCACTTTAAATGTATTTTTGCAATTTTAATGAAATGAAATGCATGTGGGCTCAGGCTCAGCGGTGTAAATGTAAATGCGCCGCCAGACACGCACGTCCAGCACTCCGAGCATCTCCGCAAACTCAACAACCCAGCAACCCAACAACCCAACAACCCTGCATGCCTTAAAGAGTTTTTTTTTTTGCTGACTTTTTAGGGTGTATGAGTGTGCGGGTGTGTTTAAATGCAAATTACATTTCATTTCATTATAGCATGCGGCATTTTCACGTTGGGCATGAAATAAGAATGCAAAAAGTGCTGCATGCGAAACGAGTTTAAAATGGCGGCCGTTACCGTTAGCGAGCGCTGCGAACGAAGCCTTGAGGCACGCATTAGACTCAGGCACAGTTAGAGCCGGAGTCAAACTCGGAATCGCTGCTAAAGTCGGAGTCAGAGTCAGAGTCGGAGTTAGAGTCTGAGTCGGCGATGTTGCCGTTGTGGCTGCCAGTTGAACACAACTACCCATATTTACATACAAAGGCATACAGACACGAACACGAACACAAACACACACACACACACACACACACTTTTGCACACATTCTTGCATAGAACGACAGTTATGAACATTCACGCTAATGCGTTCTGAATGCTCGAGCATTTGATATACTACGTAAATGTCTAAAGCCAATAAGGCATATTAGAAACTTGATAAAGAAAAAAAAATTAATTTGGATAAAGCTCAATCTTTTAACAATGAAACATTTTGTGTATATATCCAACCTAATTTAGAGCTCCAATTTTACATCGAAAGCTTTCTAATTTCTTTATTTATATTTTTTTCGACATTGTTTCTGAAAAAAAATCAACAACTCCCCCTGGAAATAATGAATTGTTTAAATTTTTTAAATTTAGCGGGTACTAAATTTATTATATAAACATACTTTTAAAGCATTTCTAAGGGTATAAGTTTTTCATTTAAAAAACATGGGAATATATTATAAAAAATAATTGTAAGCTTTCCTAATCCCAGAAAAAGTATTTCTTCCTGATTTCTAACTCCAATAACTTTAGTAAAACTAAACAGATTTTATGTTTGATATCATTATAATCATAGTTTGTCCTCTTTTTACATTCTACATCTAAAGTTTTCTTAATTTATTTTTTCATAAGTAATCGTTTCCATACAAGGTATTTTTTGGCCTATCAACGTTTTATTGCCACATTTCTGCTTGTTTGTATATATAAATAACCGTAAGCAAGTGTTGCGCATCGGAATGGATAGAAAGGAGCTGTCCTTACTGCTAATATGCAGCCCTTGTCTGCGTCTACCTTTCTCCGCTCTACCCTATTTATGTTTCCTACGACAGTGTCTGTCTCCTAAAGGCTTGTGTACCCCACACCACTTGCTTCATTCACCCACTGGGGCGACTGCACAGGTGCGCTGCATTTTTTTAGACCCCCCGGACGTTGCTTTGCATTGGAAATTAAATTACGTTTAAGATTTAAAGTGCACTGCAGAAATTTCCACTTGCCGTGTGCTACTAACTATAATGAGTTATAATGAAAGCTGCTGCGAAGAATAGGAAATTGCACTGAGTTGCTTAGGAAAATGTCCAAGGGAACGACAAATAAGTTATTTCAACGCTTTCATTCAAATATTTTATATAAATTTAAATAGAGAAATTTTCAATTTTCGTTTTCAACTTTAAAATTGCCTGTAGTTTGACCGGACAAGCATTATTTTTGGTCAAAAAAATTTATAGCATTTATACACTGACCCAAATTGCTATGCATGCCAAAACAAAAGGGGAAAACAATATAAACCATGGCTGGCTTTCACTGAAATTACGTATACGCACTGTGTCGTTAGAGAGTGCGAGACTAGATGTAGCTATTTTTGCTGCTAATTTAGTAGCGCACCCGCCCCGCCCCGCCCCGCCCCCATATCCAGCTCCGGTGGCAATCCCTCTTAAAAGTATGGGCCATAAAGTTTTGCAGCAACTGCTAACCCAACAGCACGCAGTGCATATTTCGTTAGCCGGAATCCTTGTAAGCCACAAAAGACTTGAAAATTTGTGCGGAGCCACAAATTTCATACGAATAAAATTGCAACGCAATAAACTTGCACACGCACACACATACACATACAGATGCGAAATAATAAAAATAAAAATAAAAACATAGATGAAGAAAAAACAACTTCAGGAACAAGAAAACAACATCAAAAGAACACCGAAAATGCAATCGAAGTAGAAAGCACTCGAAAAATCAGCGGCAAATACCAAAAACGAATGGGCACTCAATAGACTGGAGGCATGGATTGAATGAATGGGGGGATGGGGGGTGGCTAAAAACTGGCTGGGAATGCAGCAGCAGCAGCTAACAGCAGCTAGCAACAACAGCAGCAGCTAACAGCAGTAGGAGCAAACCAATCGATTTGGCATTGCGTACTAGTTTCCAATTAAAAGTTTACTAATTATTTCTAAACTTTTGTGCAGCGATCAATGAGCATTGAGCATGCAAGCCACAAACTACGTACCAGAACTCAGTCGAGGACAGCCGGAAAATCCTGCCGCAAATTGGTTACGATTGCCAAAGTGTGTGTGCGTGTCTGCGTGGGTGCGTACTTTACGATAAGTGTACTGACCAGCCGTAGACCGTAGCATAGCTAGCCAGCCATTGGGCTGATGAGACACCATGTCCTCGACATGGTCAACAACGCCTGGCAGTAATTGACTATGCGTTGACTTTTGTTAATTTCGGTGCGTTATGGTCCGAGGCATGTGTTTGCCAGTGCCGCCATTTTGTTGCCATACGCACACACACACGGACACACGCACAACCAAATCGCTTGCATTGAGTAGTCAATCAAAGCACAAATCGATTTCCGTGCCGTCCATTTGGGACAATGACTCGTTGCAGTCCCAGTTTCGGGTATTAGCAGCAATTGCATTTTGTCCCTGGCCATGTTGATTGTAATCATTGGCTTAGCCCTAAGTTCCGCGCGACATGCCCATTATTTTTGCCTAACGAGTTTGGCAAGCAACGATTGGCACCAAATGCCTGACGGCCTTAAATAGCTAAGGCTGCATCAACATCATAAAATGCAGTTAATCGATCATATTTTTCTTGATAAGAGCACACACAAATCATTTTCAATTACATTGTTAAGTAATGCTCAAGCACTTTGGAATGCATTTCGCTGGCAAAATAAACAGCAGGAAAGTCACATGACAAATAGCTCGACTACAAATAATACAAGGACTGCTGCGAGTATCTGATAGATATCAACAAAAACCCCATATCGCAATGCAATGCAATTGAAAATGCGCTAGCACTTTGCCAGCGACCAATATTTGTTATTGCAGTCCACACATGGGGTGAGATCAAGGGGGAGTTTGGTGTAACTGCACAGCACATTTGTCGTCGATTTGTTGGCGTCATTATGCCACGACATCTGTGGTGGCATCGTGTTAAGGAGGGTTGGCAGGCAGATAATGCTCGTTGCCCATGTTGACGCACTTAACATTGCAATTTGCAAGCGCTGCTTTATTTTCTGACGCAATACACGGCGTATACGCAATGCGAGGCAAACAACATCCACCTAACACATTTACACAACTATCCAACCCCGGCCCACATCCCACGCCCCCCGTCCACACAGTCAATTTGTCTATTGTTTGGCAATGTTTGCTTATGTCCTGGTCGCTTAATTATATTTGTGAGCAGCGTTTTGTACATTTTCCGGTCAATTCCATGGTCTGGCATCCCCACTCGACGTCGTGCAAACAGTTGGGCAACATTTAATTGTGATTCATTAAAAAGATTATTCAAATATTGTGTAATCAATTCTCATGAATTTGCAGTTATTTTAATGAAATAATTTGCAAATTTCCAGGAATTTTAATTAAACAAATTATTATTTCACAATAACTATGCAAAAGGTATAAATATTATCAACATTTTAATGGGGTTTACAAATGTGGCAATGTCAATGAAAAGTTAATACGCCCAAAAGGCTATCTTCATCTATTTAAAATAACTTACAAGCTGCCAGTTTAAAACCAATTTCTTTACAAAGCAGGTATTTTGGCAAATGTATATGCATATATTAGTCAAATCTTGCAATTCTTTAGAAATCAAACACATACACGCTCTATTAGGCAAATGACATGTACGAATTGCCTTTAAATAGATTGAACTCAGAGTAGATTGTTTTTTATTAAGGCACTTTGAACTTTTAGCAATTTTGTTATACACTTCCAAGAGGTAAGATGATTTTGTGACGTGAAGTGTTTGGCTGTCAATTAAGTGTATGAAAATATTTAAACATTATATATTAAATATTCTTCAGTATACTCTTTATCAATTTCTATCATCTTTTTCATTGTAAATTTATCTAGGGTAAGGCAAGGGTATTTAATATCCGACGTCCCCAAAAGCAAGCGTTTCTCCAATGTTTTTATATTATTTTCTTTTTATTGTTGCTCCATGCAGACATTTTATTTGAGTATAAATAAATATATTTATACACATACATATATGTGTGCATATATGTCTATATATGACTTGCACATTTATTGGCGCTGCCGTTGCTGTTGCTTTGCTCTGATTCTATTTGCTCTGTTTAGACATTTTTACAGTTGGAGCGTACTGCGTGAGCCGCATAAAGGGATTGGGTTCTGTCGGCCCGGCAAACTTTGCAGCACGTGATCGCAGCGACTATAAACAACAACAAACAAAAACACACACACACACACATTTACACTTGCACGCACACTGCCTCACAATTGTATACATACACGTTCACGCGTTATGACATTTTATTGGCAGCATTTTATTTGAAACGCGTGAGTCGCAAGAAACGCTTTGCTTTTGTTTTGTTTTTTGTTTATTATGCATGGTATGAGAAGAAAAGCCACAATAAAGTAGATTGATGAGTCAGTCACAGAATAATAAAGCATTGAATACGTGGATTAGTTTTTACAGCTATCCTTCTGTTTAGTTTGGCTTTAATTGAGGATTTGCTAGAACAATTGTTAGAGTCCATATACATAGTATATTATATTAAAGTTTAAATTTATTTGTTCACAGTCTAGTTGAAATTGTTGTGAGACTTCAGAGCAAGGCTTTAAAGTGGAGCGCAGATTTTTCGAGCATGTCGAAAAGTTCTGTTGCCTGCTCTTGTCGTTGTGCGGCTGTGTAAACAAACGACAATGCAACACGTCAACACGACTGGCAGTTGCAGTTTTGCGCCTGTGCACTAAACATATTTTATTTGCTCACACATTGAGGAAAAGTTTTCCCATTGCCAGAGGCTATGGCCGCTATTGGGGCTAAGGAAAAGCAGCGTGTTTGCCATTTTCATCTTGTACGAGTTTATTTAGTGTCTGCCTGTAGCGTCCTGGCTGAGCTCAGTTCTAACTGTTCGGCTTGGCAGCCGGTTTGCAACGTCATTTTGTATGGGAGTTGAATGGAACGGCGGAAATACCATGCTTCTTCTTCTTCTTCATTTTCTTCTTTTGCTAGCTGCTGTCTAACGGCATCCGAGTTCGCTCAAGTCAAATAGTCAAACTGTCAAACTGCATGTCGATATATTCTTTAGCGTCTATTTTGCTGCCTTACTATAATGATTTCAGTTGTCAGATGTTGTTGCCCGTTTGACGGGGCGTATGCGCAATTTTCCAGCCTGATTGAAATAAATCGTCTCTGTGCTTGTTTGCGTGTGAGTGCTCTTGTTTATGCTTCTATGCATGTTTGAGTGTGTGTGTATGTGTGTGTGTGTGTGTATGTGTGTGTGGGTGTGTGATTCGGTCACATTTGGCATGACCTGCTTTTTATTTATTTATGAAATTTTGCTACTTTTTCGCAGGCGAGCCAATTGACAGTTTTGTGCATTTACTGTAACATTTTCCTATTTTATCGAATAAAATTGCGCATGCAGATATTTAATATGCAGTGTCAGCCAAAAACCTAACCAATTTATTGCTAACAACTTTAAACGGACAAATTGTCACTTAAAGTAGGCAGTTGACCAGATGTCATTTTAATCCTTGTCCTTTTTGGTGTTGTTGCCTTTAGCTTTTGCTGCTTGACGTTTTTCTTTTCCTGTCTTTTCGTTTTGTTTTTTTTTTCAACTTTTTCGTTCGTTGCCCGTTCCTTGACCATTACGCATAAGTGTAAGTCCGTCGGAAGCTGGTGTAACTGTCTTTGAGCTGCAACTTTATCTTCTTCTGTGGAAATCTCAGTGCTGATTAATTGCCATCTCTTAACGCCGTGGCTTACCACTCAAGGGCTGACGGCTGAGAGGCTTTATTCACTTCACTTACAATAAAAACAAAAACAAGAAAAAGAAAAACAGCAGCAACAACAAGCATAAGCGTCAGTTTGCCTTACAGCTCCCTGTCCCCGTATCCCCGAGTTTCCCTCGTTGCCAAAAGGTCAAATTATTAACGCATTTTACTTTTCGCATCCCTCGACACAGTTTTTCAGCCAGGGTCAGCACTGCTGCCCTGGGCCAGCGAATTCTCAGCGCATACAACATGCATTGAGTTGCATTTTTAATTAATTGAAATAAAAACAGACGCATTCGGCCACAGGCTGCCCTTTTGAAGGCCACCAGCACTTTGAATTGAGGTTAAAAGATTTTAAGAGCCAATTTGATTTTCTTTACATTTTTTTTTTTTGCAAAAACCATTGCGTATTTTGGGAGTTTAAGGAATACTTTTAAATGCAAACATTTTAATTTAGATTTCTAAAGCATTTCCAAGCAAGAGAAATCATTAAAGTAAGTAGTAAAACTTAACGACGTTTAGGTTCTTCCTATTACCATGTTATTAAAGAAAACAAAGCTGCCGCATTTCGCTATGCGAACAGAGTATTATCAACATTACAACTTATTTGGTTTTATTTAAAATTCCTAATTTAATTTGCATCTGCTTTGTGGCTGTGGAATATTTTGTGAATTTACAATTGTGAATAATTGTTGAAATTGTTGTATAAATGCCGCTCGTTATGGGGTCAAGTCAACAAAAATGTAGTGCTCTGATTCGTGCTGTAACAAAATTGGCTAATGAGGTGAGATTACAAAACAATGCTAAAGCTATTTTCTTATTGCCATAAGTTTTGCAGTCTTTAGCACATTTAGTTCAATTAGAGAAACGGCTTTAAATGGCAGCCAGGCTAAAATGCAACAAAGTACATGATATAGATACAATTGTGTTTGTTGTGTAATTACACAAATGCATTTATGTTGCACAGAGACCGAAGCACATTTATACACACACACACACACACACACACACGTTCACAAAGTTGCAGACGTTTTGTATTTGTGCAGCCATTCAGAACAGAACAAAACACAACAGGACACACACAAATACACAAACACACACAAAAGTAAAAGTACATAAAGCAAAGTGTAAACAAAATATGTATGCACATACATGTGTGCCAACATTTTAGATACACTCGGGCGCACACACATACAAATAAACACAAACACGCACACACACACACACACACACATGCACATAATCAGTGGCATTTTCATTTGGCTGCATCAGCACAAAAGCGAACCGGCTCAGACTTAATTAAAATTTCATTGTATGTGGTTCACCTTTTACTGCTTTTTTCATTCACATTCTGATTTAACCCTTCGCCAGTTTAACAATTGTTTTTTGTGTTAATGCGTTTGGTCCTTGTCATATTGTTTGCTAGGACCCTTGAGACATAGACAATGGCCACTTGTTAGCCTTGTATTGTTGCCCGATTTTCTTTGCCAGTTTTAACTTTTGCAATTACTTTTCCTATCCGTAATTAGCGCCAACTGCACAAAAGTGTGCTACGAAAATTCGTGCATTTGCTCTCACATACAGAAACAGTAATAGCTATCTAGTCGGGAATATCCGACTAGCTGATACTTTAAAGATAGGGGTGATCATTAGTTACAATCATTTCGCATTACAGAATTCTTAAAATTACATATGTATCCGTTACAGAAATATACATTTGCTTTATAGGTGCAGGAATACTTCTTCTATCTGGTACATAAATTTACACAAAGCATTTATACCCTTTTTAATCATTTTCAATGAGTTCAGAGTATATAAAGGGGTGCGTCTCCCTTGCCTGGTAATTGGCCGCTTTTTGGGCAACAGAAATAGTCCGGGCCACTAATTTGCAAAATTGCTGAAATAATTGGCCAGCATGATGTATTTCATTTTAAATTAAACGTCGTTCCACTCCCGCAAGCCATCCCAAATAAAAAATATACGCTTTCCCACAGCACCACAGCTCGACTGCAATTGGCAGCACTTTTAGCCACGAGTTTTACTCAGTTATTCCAACAGAGCACCATACAATATTCTATCGCTAAGGGGTATTTAGCCTTGCAGCGAATACTTGGCAATTGTTGGTTGTTTCTTTACTAGTGTAATATATAAACGTACGACTCCAATATTAATATCAATTAACACAAATTTATTTGAGTTAAATTTTAACAATCTCGTTTTACTTTTACTTTATTATCCACATATGATTCTCCATTTGCAGGGTATTCATAGTTCGTGTATTTTATCTTTTCGGTTTTTAGACACTTTTTGGCTTACTTTGTGCTGTATGCACATTTTTTGCCAGCACATAATTTAGCCAATTAAGCGCATTTATATATGTGCAAATATTAACAACGTTTGCATAATAATTTTGTGCATATTACGTATACGCCCTCGTCGCAAGTTCTTTTAAAGCATTGCGTCATTTTATCAAATTAAACAAAATAACTCTTGGGCCACGCACATTTTGCGCCGCAAAATCAATAATAAATTTCATAATGCATATAAGAAAATTAATGATGTTCTGGCTTACGCCTGCGTGGAATTTAATGCGGCTGTTGTAAGTCCTTTGCTTTGGGGTCATCACGCCCAAGCGGCGGCGACATAGATATAGACATACATATTAAGCGGACGCATATTTATGGGTCAGCTGATTTTTGCGCATTTTTTTGTATTCTTTTTTGCATTAACAGCATCTCTGTCATCATTTATCATCGTTTGCGTGCATATGTTGGCCTTCAAGTGGTTCTGGGCCATACCATTTACAGATACGTGTCTGTGCATAACGATAAAGTAGATAACTTCATGATGGAGCATTTGGGGCGTGCATCAATGTCAATTCATCTATTACTCGCTCGCCAATTAAATAAATATAATTCTATAAGAACAAGTGATTGTTTTTATTGATTCTCCATAAAGAATTTGTCATGCTTTATTCCTTTATTTTGGTTTATTGTTTATTCAGCAACATCTTAAATCACTGTGAATAATCGTTGTATAACAAACTGATTGCCAGCCATTTATGCAACTTCCAATTTAACATTTTACGTAATTTAAAGAAATAATGGCACATATTGAAGAATGTTTAAGAATTAATGTGTTTAAATGATTTTTAAAATGCTTATTTTTGGTCCTATGCAATTGAACACCATTATGCATTATATTTTGGTTTATTTTGTAGCCTTTTGTGAGTAGTTTTATTTAGAAGCTCGCTAACTCGCTTGCAGCTCATTTGCATCCATTCAACGAATTTTACAAACCATTGCACGATATTGTGCCCCTAAGTGGGTTTTCAAAATCAACTTCAAATTGGCAACCGACATGCGCCTGGTTTGTATGCCAACAACTTCAGTTCGTAGAGCCGCATCTATTTACAAATTAAGTGCAGACTGAGTGTGTGAGAGTGTGTTTATGTTTGGATGTGAGTATGAACAGCGTTTTGTGTATTTGTATTTGTATTTGTATTTCCAGTTGTGCTCGAGTTTGTGTTTGTGTTTGTGTTTGTGTTCAAATGCAAATGAGGATATTTCACTGGCGCTGCAGTTCATATTATGTCGACAAATTTACCGCAAAACTCTATGATTTGTTGGCTAATTGTGCGTCGGTTTTTGCAAACTGAACCCGTTTCACACTTCTAACTATTGCATAATTTGCACAAAATGCTCTTTTGAAATTCGCACTCATCTGCTTGTCAACGTCTGATGTTATTAGTTGTTGCTCAAAATTGATATGTCAATCAATATTTTCGCTGATTGAACCCATTGTCAGTGTGTCAAATGTAAAAGCTTCACTGTCATTCACACAATTTGATTAATGTTCAGCTTAAATATATATACTGATGTCTACACAATCATCAGGGACAAAAACTACCTTATCTGATCCAACACAAATTGAGCCAACTAACAACGAAAAAATGTGTTCCCAAATACTAAATTAGATAAAATATCAATTGGAACCCATTAACAATTTCAGATGAGTTTATCAGTAATTAACAAAGTTAACTTTTCTAATTACTTTTAATACCTTTAATTGAATGCCAAACTGAAAATATTCATATTCATTTCATTTTTATTAAAAACTGCAAAATAAAAATAAAAACAATTATTTATTTAAATACAAGCGCAAATAAATATATATATTTCTATAAAAAATGAAATGAAATATCTGCAACACAATTTACATTCAACAGTTCCAATATTATATTCGGATTTATTTTGTATTTTTCTGCCATTTCTTTTTGGCATTTTTTCGTGTCAAGTATTTGCCATCAATATGCAAATTGTCATCTGAAAAATTCTTAAAATGCTTCACCTGCTCTTTGTACATACTTGACTCGGCTTAAATTGCCTTTTCAGCTCTGGCATTTTTTCATACTACAAACACTCGTATCCATTTCCGTTCCCATTAAAATTTTTCGACCATTCTCTTCTTCTAGCGTGTGCATCCCAAAAGTGGGCGACTCTCAATTTTACGGCCGGCGCGTCGAAGCTGTCAAAGATAGAGAGCAAAGAGTCCCAAACTAGACACGCACACCTTTTGAACTCACTTCAATGTGTCGATAAAGTTGAGGGCGGCGCATGCCCCACACAAAAAAAAAATAAAGCAAAATAAAAAAAAAAAAACTATTGAGACTCTTGTAATACGAGCGGCGGGCAAATATTTTTTGAATTAAATTCTGTTGCAAAACTTTGAAGCTAAGCGCATTGAACCTCTTTTTACAAAAGGGAGCACACGACCTTTTTGCAGCTCATGGCATTAGAGTGCCGGCTTTTGTGGTCAAATTGAGATATAGGTGGCACGCACCCATATCAAAAATTGGACATGTGCTGGCCAAGTGGGCACATTTCGTCGGACATGAAGTAATGCGATTTACGGACGCATTGCCAGCCACTTGCAAGGATACCAAAATCATTTACTTATGTACATACACTTTCTATATGAAACACACATATTTACTTCTTGCCTGGCTAATCAAATGCGATTAGTGAAGCAATTAATTAACTTTTTGTAATGAGAGCCGAGCGCGACCCTTTTGATAGAAATCCAGACCCAACCAAAATAAGAACGTCAAACTCTAAGCCATGGCCTAACAACAATAACAAAACAGAATTGTGCTGTCATACTCCACTAATTTTACGTAAAATCTTCATAGAATCTGGCCCCAAAAAAAAAAAAAAAGAAAAAAAAAACAGAAGACAGAAAAAGAAGAAGAATAACCTTGCGGGTGGGCAAAAGTTTAAATTGAAGTGCTCGGCATGCTGTCCGTTTTGGCTGACTATGTGCAAACTTTTCGAATTACCCGCGCACCTCTCCAAAATGGTTTTGAATGCCAACCATTTTTGCTTTTTGTACTCGCAGACCAATCCAATTTTCATTTCGTACTTGCCAAACTTGCCAAGTTCATGAACGCTGACTGACTCAAAAGCAAATGCAAAGTGAGAAAAATTAAATGCACAACAACAATAAAAAATGACAATGCACCGAAAAACGCACAAGTAAAACAATGGTTTTCAGTTGGCTGAACGAATCACCGGTTTAAACATTCTCTTTATACTGTATTTTTGCCAAAGTTTATAAAAATGGTTTACCTCTATGAGGGTTGACAGTTAATGTTGATTTAAATAAACATTTAGACTGTGTTGTCTAGTGATCCATGCCATGTCTTTCATACTTTAATTAAAAGTCACTAACCTAACCTAAACTTTGAAAACGTTCAAAGCACACATATTTATTTAAAAGATATGTTTTTAATATAAAATTTGAGCAGTCAACATGCCTCGAGACAAGACAACACATAAGCAAGCGCAAGAAGAGATGGAAAGGTACATGGAAAAAAAGTTGCAGGAAGTGAAGGACAACGAACAAAAGCTAGTTCAGCGACAAAATGCTGTGCGGCATCTGTCGCGAGTTCCCGGCAATTGTCCAATTGGCAGTTGCAACGAGGTCGTGTTCCCGTCCAACATGATGATGCACATGTTGCACAAGCATACAAATACTGTGGGCATCATAAGCTCGGAGATATATGAGCACAGCCCGGTGGTGCTATGCTTCGATCCAACTGGCTATGTACACGGCGTTAATAACTGCATGGCTACGCTTATGTATGGCGGGGTTATGGACAAGCCGTTGACGCAGCCAGGTGTAAGCTATTTGAGCAATCCGAACACTGCGCTGATTAGCGATAACAACAGGTTCGAAAATTATCTGCCCATAATGGTGATGGTCTGCCGCACCACCTGGTACGCCCAACTCAGGGATAAGCATCTGGAGCGTCAGCTAGTCTCGATTAATGCCGACAAGGCCGGCATCTATGTTTTTTGGCTTGTGGCGCCCACAACAGCTCGTAAACTTTACTACACATTAACCGTCTATGATCGTCACTATCTCAACTCGCGTAGCGTCATTCGTGTGGTCCGCGATTATACGAGTTATCAGAATCCCAGCGATTTTCTGCCCAGTGAGGATAACTATTTGTTGCTGCGCGACTCGGAGGTCAATGAGTTTATGAACTCGGTTAAGGCAAGCCCCAACTCGAAGAGAAAGCCGCTGAAGCTTGGCATACCCATCGAGCTCATACTCTATGAAGATCCAAAGAATCCTCCTGTGCGGCATAGCACTCAGAAGGAGCTACAGGAAGCACTCGAACAAGTACAGGAAATGTACATCAAGGACACTATGCCGCGCACGAAGGCATCTTTGAAACGGACTAGCATGAGCAGGATTTCTTTAGCCAGAAAACCCCGTAAACTGGCATCAAATTCGACAATGGCATCAACCACAAGCCGTTCGATATTCTATCACTAAATCAATTTCGGCACAAATCAAACTGGAAAATGTTTCAAAATTTAAATAAAAATCTGTATGCTACTTTCGATAAATTTTTAATAGACGCATAAGGATACTATTTAAATATCAGTGTATGTCTCAGAAAATTAAATATTAAATTATGTTTAGAAGAGCAAAAAAAGTGTATCCGTATCTTAATCATATCATTTGTCGTTACTACTATTATTATTATTATTATTATTATAACTATAAATACAATCACCAACAACTTGTGATAAAAACCCTACTGTTCCCGTTCAATTTATTTACCGTAAACGGCTTCACTTATAATTGATTACCCTCATTAGCTGACTTTGCAGACTTATCACCTATTCCCCGTCGAGTATCAATAATCATTTGGACATACATATATAATGCTTTGGGGCTAATCGTTGTACAAGTTAATGAGCAAATTCACGAGACATGCAACAGGCGGCTGCCCTGCCCCACAAACTAACAACAAATGCCGCAATTTCACTCATTTATTTGACTCTTATTTAATTTTCATTACAAATTTGAGGCCGCACGTGATGTGCATGCCAGACCATGGCATTTTCATTTTCATTTCCATGCCCGTTGATGACCACAGATAACGCCCTTTCCTAAAAGTGTTCGCATTTGTATGCGCCATTAGCACACGAAATACAATACAAAAATTAGTTCATGCTCTGACATTAAAACAGACCGAAAGGGACTGAAATACAATCAGGATATTATATTGCCGTCTACAGGCTGCTTCTGTTGTTGGCTATTCTCTCCTGGTCACCATTTAATTAAGCACTTAATTATTTAATGCGCTGATTGTGCAATATTTCAAACGAAGCCTTCACTCGTCTGCTTAATGACAACTCATCCAATTGCATTGGCTTATTGGCCTGTGCCAGTGTGTGCCAGTTTGTGCCAGTGTGTGCCAGTGTGTGCCAGTGTGTGCCAGTGTGTGTTTGTGTGCGGGTATGTCGAGTGGAGTGCAAGTGTGTTGAGGTGTCATAATTACCACATGCAGCTGAAATTTAATCAAGCAACCGCAACGCTGAACGCCGAACAAGTCAAAGTCAGCTGGGCATTAGTAATTAATGAGGATTTTCCACTAGGCTGCATTTAGCCGCATTATCATACCATATGCATTAGCCTCAACCGTTAATTACACAAATTGTTCACAGTTTAAATGGCTATTTCTCGTTATACTGAGTCATCACACTAAATTTAACTAAATAAATGTTATATATATATATATATATATAAAATTTGAATATGTTTTCATTCCATTTCAACTGTGGCAAGAAAAAACATTTCTCTAGGCCATTTAGTGCACATGCTGTTACGCCTTCTTACCCCTTTTTTAATATACATTTAATAGTGCTAGTCATTTTTCTAAACTCTGGCATTTCATTACCATATGCTGGCATTAATTAAATTTTATGAAATTGCCAGCATCTGTTGGCCGCATTATTAATACCACAGCTCTTATTTTTCTACTCTGGGCTAACTGGTTTGCCTCTATTGGCCATTTGGATGCCTTGTTCTGCATTCCAAGGCTCGTCGTTTTGCAGTTCTGATCAAAAGTTTCAATGATTTAAAAAGAACTAAGCATATCTGTGTAAATTTTAAGTAATAAGTAAAACAGATTTCCATCTAAAATGCAAACGATTTTTGCCAATTCAGCCTTTATAACTAACCTTAAATAAATTTGGTGCAATTAAATGCAATGTTAAGTTACAAGCTAGCAAATATTGAAAAGCATATAGTCAGATTAATAAAAATAAAATAAGAACATAAAAGGGATGCAGAGTTAAATATTGTACCAATCAAATTAAGAACACAAACAGAATGTTCCAACAAGTGTAAACAAACTGTACAACTATATTAATTTGATTCGTACACAAAAAAAATAACAATATATGTATATGCTAGCATGTTGAATGTATTTGAGTTTCATACACAAAGGAAAGCGATAGAAATGGGAACGTGTCGTGATTTTGCAAAAATTTAATATATACATACATATATGGTAGTAAATATTAAAATGATATGGTATATAAAATAAAATATATATTTTGTAAAATTGTATAGTTTGTTCAACTTTGATGTGTCGGTTTGCTCTCATCTCTAGAAAATGGCAACAAATGACACACACTGCTATTTACATATGGTATGTACATGTATAAATATATTTATACATTCACCAACACACACACGCGGTCAAACATTGAATGTATCCGCAATTTTCCTGTTATGCAACAGAAAATTTGCGCTATTAATATTTGCATTCAACTGCCTTTTTCCCCACAGCCACCACTTGAAAATTTCCACACATTCGCCGACGGCGTTGTCAGTTGACAATGGCAACGAACAGTTGGCTCAAAGCGAGAGGAGGTTGGCCAAGCTGGTTGGCAATAATGCGTAGGAGAATTATTAAGTGAACGTCACTCAGTGTCTATATTTAAAAAGGCTCAACCGGCACTTAACTTCGACTCAGCCCACTTAGCCCACATTGCAGCACAGTGGAAAAGACAAATAAAAGAACTTAAATTATTAGCAATTGCATGCTTTAATAAAACCAATAAAAAAATACAACTATTGCTTTAATAACTCGTAATGAAATTTTTGCTTATACGAGCATTAAATCCTACACAACAGAAATTCAGCTAAAAACTTAGTTGAGTTAAATTTATATACATTTATAAAGTCACCCAAGCCCATTGTTAAAGTAGGTCAATAATCATATCAGACTTTGTTGCATAACAAAGTTCATGTGCTAAATCGCATAAATATAGCTTGAAGTTAATAAAAACGGAGGCGAGGTTGATAAGCAAATGCGTATAAATAGCTAACGCATTCTAATCAAACCTATTTATGGCACCTTATATGCAATCTCTGCCATTTATCATAAGGTCACATTGTGTGAGGTTTAGTAAATGCATGTTTATCACAAATCTGGAAAGTAAAGAGTTAAATTTACAACCCTAAGAACTTTGTAACTTTTTAGCTTACAGCGTGGATATGCGAATTAGCGGTCATACTAATTATTAAAGTTAGTTTTAAGGGCTTAATATCACAAAGCGTACTTGTTGGCATTGTAAGAAGGGTTAAACAAAGTTTAAAACACCAGACCCCAATCTAGAGCGTAACGCCGCAACAGCAACAACAGCAAAAAAAAAAAAAAGAGTAGAAAAACACTTTAACTGTAATTATAGCTAAATGGGGCTATCAAAAGTGCATAACAACAACAACAACAACAAAAACAAAAGGCAACAACAAAGCCGCTTGCCGTCTCATTATAGCCTAGGGGCCTTTTTAAACATGCATGTTTATGTTTGTTTATCAATATAAGTTCAACAGTAAACATAAACAATATTGTGCAGCCGCAGGGCGGATAAAAATGTCCTTACTGACAAAAAACAATTGAATTAAATTAAGAGAATTTAAAATAGTTGATCATAATCTTATGCAATAATATATGGTGTGTATATTATATAAAATAATATATACAACGAATTCAAATAAATTCCAGTGCATTGCCTGCTCATCCATAATCATTAAGTTCATTTCGGTTGAGCAGGGCTAGATTGAGGAGGAGCTTGACGCAGCTGCTGAATTGAATAGAAGTGGAGCATGGGAACAGCCTTTAGTTTCAGCAGCAACTTTAGTTTATTCAAGGCGTACATGTAGTTTATGATGAGTGCGTGGGCCAGGGACATGCGGGCGGGTGAAGGTCCTTGCGACGCGCTGTGTTCAGCTGTTGAGCTGATGTCAATTATCTCTGCATACATTGCTGCTCGGAAACGTAGCGATGTGGAAAACTGTGACGGTGCGTCATCGGCAAACAACAAGAAAATCCCTTTTGCCAACAAGCGCCGCACGCTGTAATTAAAAGACACTCAACAGAACTGCGTTCTATGGCAGACCCACACCGATGGTGGCGCCTGTGGCCAATGGCAATGCGCAAACAATGATGGGCAAACCCGGTCTCGGTCCCGGTCCCGGTCCCGGTCCCGCTGCCGGTCCCGCTCCCGGTCCCAGTCTCCGACCCGGCCCTCAAAGCTGACCCAATTAGCAGACTCGCTGGGCACAAAACGCAACAAAAAAAAGAAAAAAAAATACAAGAAAAAGCCTGCGATGTGTCTTTAGCCTTCGCTTTGGTGCCATCGCCATCGATGGTGTTGATGATGGTGATGATGATGATGATGCTTAGTACTAGCTCTGGCCACGTTTGGAGCCACGTTAATTAAATTATCACGTGTCAATTAATGCTGCTGCTCCCAGGGCAACTGGCAACAAGAATTGATGTTAGTCGCGTTTTCCCAGCTCACGGTGCGTATGAGTGATTTTAATACTATACCACCACCACCACCACCACAACTAGCAGCATCAGCAGCAGCAACAACAGCAACACCACTGTCTGCCAACTATCAACTGTCATAATTTTTCGCTGCCTTCCTGCCAGCAAAATTGTTGGCGCTTGATAACTTTGCACGGCATAGCGAATTTATTTTTCCAGCCAACGACCAAAAACTGTCGCTCAAAAATTTCGTTTGACTCTGCGTCAAAGTTGCCGCTTGTGGCATTGTTGGAATGCCAGAGAAACGCCTTATAACGACCGGCAGCCCGAACGAACACCTTCTGCCGCCAGCGTCAACTAAAAAGTGTCGTTTATATTCTCTTGGGACAACTCCCGTTTAAAGTTTTTCAATTAAACGTTTAAATTTTGCGCTTCTCAGGTTTAATTAAACTCAGCCCGCGGCCACGAAGCGCTAACTGCCAGCGAGCCTAGAATTTTGTTTAGATTTATGCTCAATTTGATTGGCAAAATGCCAGCGGCATACACGAAATCATTTTGTGTGCTTAGGTTAATTACGGCGCGGCACGAAACCCGCTTTAAACGCTCTCACCACTTACGCAATAAGCCCAAAAGGAAAATGCGGCCCCTAAAACGCTAAGCAAATAATCGCACAACTTATTCGGGATATACTCGAAGCTCGGAAAAAAATTATTGCAATTGTGGGCTCTAGCTTAAAGATTGCCTTGCTTGCCTTACCTTAAATTATTTTCTTTAAAAGTGTCTTCGGTTTGCTACTATTAATTTACTTAAATTTTAGTTAGACACATATTTAGCTTAATAATATAAAATTATTGTTAGCACGCAAGCTTTAGGTATATTTTCATATTCATATATATATATATATATATATATATATATATATATAATTCACTGTTAATTTCTGTTTGCACAGCCAATTTTATGCGTGTAAATAAAAAAATCCCATTTATTCAAAGCCGTCAATTTGCCAGACGCTTCGATAGGCAAAGCTTTCGAATCTGAATCGCATGTAAATTTATTTATTAAATACCCTTTGCAATAAAATCTGCCAAAAACATATTTTACGCCTAACAAGCTTAACAGCCGACAAGCGGGTCCTTGTTGCTGTTGTTGTTGCCATTGCGCTGGTTGTTGGCACCTTAAAAGGATAACCACAAAACCACAAAATTTGTGTTGCATTTGCCGGCTTGGCAACATTTCAACCTCTCAGCTTATGTCTGAATACATATGTATATATATTTATATATATATATATATATATATATATGTATGCATGTGTCTATAGCATAGTCGATTTTAATGGCACACTTTTGGGCGCTGCGCCAACCACCTGTTCCGTTAGGTTGGCCCAACGAGGGGTGTGGGCTTAAGGGAAACGCGCACATTCCCCGAAAATGTGTCTCAGGTGTGAAACATCAACGGCACGTTATTGTCGCCATTGCAGTTGTCCATAATGGTCTGGCCATAAGCCCCAGCAAAATGGCAAAGGCACGCGGCGCCCCGCAGGACAATTGTCCTGCGCACCCGGGCACCGCGGCATGCATAAACATTAACAGGCACCTTTTTTTATCACATCGCAACATGCGGCGGCTGCAATTTTTTATTTTTTTTATATACATTCAATTTTGTTGTGCTTTTTATTTTGTGTGTGTGTGTGTGTTTGCTAGGCTCAGTTTTTATTTTCACTTGAGATTTTACGTGCGGTCTCGTTATGCGCGTAATTATGTGCAGCGGAAATGTTTAGCGGCGGAAATTATTCAGCAATAACTTTAACTGGCAACCAAGCACTTAAAATACATTGAAAACGTTGCCACGCCCACAAGCCAACGCAGCAACACACACACACACACACACTCACGCACACGCACACACACACATACTGATCCTTTAAGTAACCAATGCGTATACTCGATTTTTATTGTTTGTCATTTGTTTGGTTTTCTTTATACGCTTGCAAAGAGTATTATGAACTTATCACGAATTGTGTAACGCAAGGAACAATGCATTTCGAACCTTAGAATTGGTAAAAACTCATTACCACTAATATTTCGTATTAAAACACTTGTTCAAAGATTGAATTTCCATATGAAAATCATATCAAAACATGTCAATTTTTAAACTTTTTATAAAGACTGTTTTACATCGGAGTCCTATATTACAAAAGCTCAGATTGTTCATTTTTAAACACACCGTTATTTAACCAAAATCAATTTAGTAAACGCTGCATTACATTAACAGTCTATAAAGAAACAAACGTCAGCAATTTGAATTTTTTGTTTAAGTGAATATAAAAACATATCGCAAAACTGCTAAAAGAGTATTTAATCTTTGACAACCAAAAGAAACCTTTTTCCTACTGGTTTTTGTGTCCTTTTGTTTTGAAGTTACAACCAACTTCAGCAGTTCCCAAGCTAGCAGTAAAATTCGTCCAACAAATATGAAAACAGAAAAAAAAAAGCTGAGCATTGCGTACTGGCTGCTGGGGGATTTACTTCCTGGAATGGGGGCTCGACATTGCAGCACAAAGTCTCAGCATTTCTTTCCCTTACCCACTTAGATGAAATTAGCTTCGCTTGCCGCGGCGACTTTGCTTAGCTTTGAATGTCTGTCTGTTTGTCTGTTTGTCTGTTAGCCTCTGTTCTGTTTATGTAGCGAGAATTTTGCGTCCTCAATTGGCGGTGTGGCAATTGTGCATTTTATGGTTACCATAAGACTTTCATAGCATTTATATGTGCAGAAAGGTAAGCTCAATTAAATCTTTTTTTTACAAGCAACTGAACGGTTGAGATTTAACTCTGCTGGCAGGAATGTACGATTTAAACGTGTTGGAATCGAAGATATTGTGTCTTACTTCTAAAAGACCTTTCTAAAATGTATCAGCTTAAATGAAATGTTTACATTGCTTCGAAAATGAATTCAATGATTTAAATCTATGTTTTTATTAATATTTATGCATGGAAAAAATTAATATCATGGACAAAAGCCCTCTGGTTTAGGCCAGGGTGCTTCTTGGAGTCTTGAGTATCCGCATATTAAAATCATTACATACCCTAAACAAACAGTGTTTTGTATAGCAGCGCTTTAGCTTTCTAAAACCTATTGAAAACTTCCCCTTAGCAAAATGGCATCAAAGCACCGAGTTTTCCATATTGTGACGACGTGCAAAGTTACCATAAATGGTAGCTTTAAAAATGCATAGCTTAACATATGCGTTTCAAATTTTGGGCAAATTTTGTGAGAGCTTGACAGGAATTTGTGTGAAGCTCAAAAGTCTTGCGGGCTTGTCCCAGGCCGGAATTTGATAAACAGAAACCATAAATGCCAGCAAAGTAGACTGCATATGAAAAGAGCAACAGAAAGTGCACAAACAACACACACAGGCACTGGGGAGTATTTTGCTGACTTCTCTTAGCTATAGAATGCTTGAAAAGCTCAAATCATGAGATAGAAAAATTGAATCCAATTGCATAAACATTTGTCTCCCCTCGAGTATATTTCGAATCGTAGCTGGTCAGGCCATCTAATCAAATGGTTGGCCATGGAAACTTATGGCTTTGCTGTTCATAAGCCAAGGGTGGTGCCTGGCCTAATGCGGACAAGGGAGGGCGGGTATGGCTTTTGGCATTTTCTAAGCCGTTAAGCTCCCAAGTGCCATCGGAATAGTCAATTTGGTGCTGGCGCTCAGTGTTCCCATCAATGAACTTGAGCAATTGACTTTTGTTCCTTGTCTGGCAACTTAATATTCATAATTTATTTGCTTTTATGCTTTATATTGTTTGGGGTCATCAAGTGCTCGACTCGGATCGGCTCGGACCCATCCGCAGCGGACTGTAATAACATTTTAAATACATTTAATGCTCGTAAATATTCCACCTGCCTTTCCGTGCTGCGTTGTTATTTTATTTGCTGTCAACGTTCCTTAAATAATTTATCATTAATCATTTTCGCGGCCAGGACATGACCAGGACACTGATATTGCTCTCCACGCTGCGAGTTTTTTATTCCCCCTCTCCTTTTTTTTTTTTTTTTTTTTTTGTCTCTCTTTGACATAATTCTCCCATTTTTTTGTTGCCACGCTTCTCTGTTGCTTTTTAATGCATTTTAAATCGTGAACATTGACCAATTGTCAAGATGTGAATTAATGAGCATCTTCTTGATTTATGAATTTTGCCTGCCGCTGCTCTACAGATTTTCAACTTTCATTTGTTTTGTTTCGCATGCCGCCTAGTTGAAATTCATTAATGAAACTGGCACTGCATTAATCAAAGCTGCTTCGACAACACATGCATATGAGAAAAGCAAACATTAAACAATCAATTCTAAATAAGTTTAATAATTATATTTAAATTGTCTCCAAAATTGTTTTTGTGAGATTTTATATATTGTGTTTTTTGGTAAGATAATCATTAGCTAGTTCTATTTAGTTATTATTCGCCTTTCATGTAATTAATCTCAGTGCTATCAATCAACGTGCAATCTGCTATTAAATATATTACTACTGGCCTTAAGGACACAAAACTAATTAGCACAGCATTTGAATGCCCACAGCTCTCATCAATTTTTGGAGCGACTACAGGTTTCCTTTTTGTGCCTCTGGCTTTGCTAATTTTTGTCTAATTTGCGATACACCTGACTACATATAAATAACCTCTTGCGGAAAGGAATCTCCATATAAGCAATTAAAAATCCTTTGCTAACATAAAAATACCATTAAATCTTGGCCGATTATCCTTTTGGGCTTTGCATTGCGTTCCTGTCTGGCTGTGCGTGCATGTGTGTGTGTATGTGTATATCCTTAAATATTCGGTGTGTGGTAGTCTAATGCGAGCACATAGATGTTTAGATAAACACTGGCACTCGGGGCACTAATACACCCAAAAGTGCTTGGTCCAAGGATGTGGACATATTTCAGTTTTGTCCATTTTATTGTGGTTGTCCATGTTGTTGTTGTTTTTTGATAGCCCATTGCAGTTTTTACATAGCTTTGTGGCTAGCTGTGTACAGCTGTCGGCTCCTTATGGCCATAATGATTATTTTGAGGATTATTTCTGGGTACTTTTCTCAGTATGTGCTTTACTTATGTTTATTGGCATTGTTAATATTTGTTTTCTTGGCATTGTTTGTTTTCTCTGTTATTACACGCACACACACACAAACACACACAAACACACACACACACATACACACAAAACATGTACAATGCAAACGTTGCTTGTCCTATGCTCCTCACACACTCATTTAGTTTTATTGAGACGGGTTTTTCGGATTGTAGCATTAAAGTTGTGGGCCAACAGTCTTAAAGCCATGTTTTGTGGCTACTTGTGCAGCAGATGTTCGGATTTTATTTAAGCCCCAGGCATTTTCCTAAGGCGATGAAAACTTTTTGGCTCAAATTGAAATATTGGCAAACGGCTGCTTATTTGAGTTTGCCACTCGTCTGGCAATAAAGGTAGGCAATACCATTTTCTATTGACTTTTTCGAAATATAAATCATCGGCTTGTTTGTGCTCGTGTTTTTCCCGAGAAAATTGCAAATAGAACACAATTTGATATTAAGAAAGATGCCCCTAGGCTATTATGCAAACATTTTAAATTCTTTTATGCAAGAAAATAAGTAAAAAGAACATAACAAAGTTGGGCAATTGTTTTAAGCGGGCAGACATAATAATACATATATATATTCTCGCTAAGACAGATAAGCCTTTAAGAGACTTAAGCAACACTGTTTAGAGCTGAGCACAGGGTATTTTGTATTTGCATCTAATTCTATACCTTGTGTTGCTTTAATGACAATTTCATGGTATTTTTTCCTTACGATATTTGTAAATCCAATCAATCATTTTATAATCAAATTCAAAATATTCATGTCAATGTAAATAAATTAAAAGTGAAATTATGGTTGTACTTTAAACTGCTGTTTCTTTACTCTACCAAACAGAAAATCATGATTTATATATATTCAATTCAGATATATGAGCCACAATTAAATCAATTACTTGGAAGCCGGAACATTCATAAATAGCGTCCATAAATTTGTTATTCTGAAACTACCCATTACGTATGTATCTGAGGCTCGCCCTTAGGTTTATGGATACGCAGCCATTATAAATCCGCTTGTGGTCATCTGAAATGCGGCTCTCGCTTAGCAGCCATTGCAATTGCTGCATAATTACAATTTCAGTTCGCGCTGCAGTGCCATTTATGTAGCTGTGGCAACAGCCACAATTTTCTTTGCCATTTCATTAAACTGCTCTTTGGTTTGGCAACACACGCCACAATCGCATACACTATGGAACAGCTCCACATGCGGCATGCCACACATACAGTCAACATTCTATATGCCACATTCTGCTGCAGTTGCAGACAGCAAACTATTAAAGGCCACTTCAAAACGAAACCGCAGGCGGTCCAAAACCGCCCCAAGCCCACTGTCTGTCAGCCTGTCTTCCAGCCTGACTGTCTGTCTGTGTCCCACTAGCTGGCTGATTGCTTAAAATTTCAGCTACGTGCGCGGTCTACGTGTGTGCCACACCTGCCCCAGACGCAGTTAGAATCGCAGTCGCACACACACACAGACACACACACACACACATACAGTCGGCGACAGAAACAATGGGCAACTGGCGACCTACGTAATTTAATGTTTTATTTCTACACAGTTGGCCGCGCTGGCGTATACGTAATAACAGTCGGCACACGTCGAGCACGCGATGCCAACGTGCTGCGGCCTTCTAACCCGATGACGTTAACGGTAACACTAGCCCCCAACAAGTTTAGAGAACAGAGCTGAGCACGTGATTCGAGATCGTGGTGCAGCGTAGAAGGTCGCCAATTTCATTCAAGACTGGACTGTGCAACAGTAAAATCAAAGCATAGTAAACTTAATAAAATATTCTCATTACAACATTCAGAAAAAACGCAGTTTTAGAAAGGAAAAGAGAAAACTTGCACCGATTTTAGCTTTAAATGGTGAAAACGAACATTTTTAAAAATGTTTATAAGGAATAAATCGGAATAAAAGTAAATTTTGGGTAACAGTTATTTATACGCATGCTGCTGTCACGTGAGCATCTCGAGGGTTTGTAGGAAAACTTTGGCAGACAAAAGTCAAAGTCCAAATTGGAGTTTTGTCGTCATCGTTGCTCGAAGTGTTTCCACACCTCCCGTGCACAATTAGTGTAATTAGTGTAGCGTTGTTGTTCCTTCAACTCATTCTACTTCTCTGCTTCTGCTACGAGTGCTGCATTGTTGCTATTGTTGTTGCTCTCGGCACACATAACATGCAAAGCCATTTTCATGTTTCACATGCACAAGTATTAAACCGCCAACACAATCAGCCGTTCATTTATTTTATTATACCCTATACCAATAAAATTAGTTAAGTTGGGTAAAACAAAGTTGTGTTCGGTATCAACAAGTAGATGGTATTTGAAATTCCAAAATGGACATGTGTAAGTTCACATATTTATAAACATCATCAAAAGCTGGGGCTTTCCTAAACGCGACTAAAGATTCTTTAAAATTTTGGCAAATATTTAATGTGAATAAACAAACTATCATATAAATAAGCATTATATTAACTCATCTGAAATTGTACAGTAACTAATCAATAAATAATTCAACTTGAGTGAATTAATTGGCAATGTTTAGGGGGTATCTTTTAGTCTAGCACCCACCACTTAAGAACTCTTGTTTTATTTATTTTTGTTGTCGTCGCGTGTTCATCATCATTGTTGCTGCTGTTGTTGTTGCTATTGCTGTTCTGGTTGCTGTTGCTGTTGTCGCTTGTTATTGTTGATTTAACTTGTGACATCGAATCACTGCCAGAGCATGAAGAGTGCCCCAAATTTGACCCTAGCTAAGGTTCGGCTGATGTTATGCATTAAATTTGCAAAAATCAAATATGTATGTATGTATGTATAAAGCTTGTAGCACAATTGGAATATTTAATTAGTTCATTTATTTCTACGATTGCCAGACAGTTGATTTGCATTTACCCATTGGGAAATTTATCTCACTTCGCTTATCAACTCATCCTTTTTGCCACAATGGCAATTAATATGTACATGTAATTAACATTACATAGACAGTTGCTTTAATGCAGAGTTCTTAAACACTGATATATTTTGTAATGTTTATGCTGAAATCGTTTTTGATATAAATTCAAGTTGACGCATTTTGGAAACACTTTTCAACCAAAGGTACCCGGTTAAAATTGGTGTAAAATCACCAAACAAATTGCCAGATAGATTTTCATTGCGAGCATTGCAATTTCAATTAAAATCATTTCATAGCCATTGAACGCGAACACAAACAGGCAACAAATTCTACTTATTTTCACACCTAATTTACTTAACAAACGCATTAAACGAAATTCGTATTTTGAACGGCTCAATTTTCGATGCTGGCTGGAACGACTGTAGCAAACGAACTGCAGCAGTCAACGGTATCCGTTGGATCTAATTAGAAGCACAAAAGCAGCTTCTGCAATGCCAATGAGGCGTTTGCGATGAGCCTGGCCCGCATCTAAGCGCATTAAGTATGCGCCTCGTGCGCCAATTAAGTTGAGTCAGCGCCAACGTTAGCTGCCACGTGGTTAGCTACACATTTTTTCATCAAGCCGCTTACAATGCAATTAACCTTTCCGCTACGCAGCCGCTTAGCTTTTGTAAGTCTCTTAATCAGTGTAGATTTCAGGTATGGAACGGAATTGAACTTGGTCCACGAAGAATAAAACTAAACACAAATTAAAATAGATTGCAATAGAGCAGCATAGGATTTTATGCGTTAAACGATTTGTTTCAAGGTTCAGTGCATTTAATAAATGCAGCTGTTATAAAGCAAGTAAGTTTCTTAATTAACGTACGGACGTACTTAGTTAAATAGAGTAATAATCAATGCTTGCATTCACTGGTGTCGATTGAATTGAAATTGTATATACATTGACAGGTGCTTGATATAATCAGAAACTCATTTTGAATTAAAATTTGCAATAACAACAAAATAGAAATGAACATCAATATTCAATTTCACAATGCTACAGTGGCCCATATTCATAGCTAATCGAACAGACGAATAAAATCCCCGTATCAGAAACCCAGCAACATAGCTCGACGGCGTCTGCCGTCTGGCTGCCATGGCAGTTAACTTCTCAGTATTATCCGAGATGATAACTTGATAGACAGATGGGGGGGCGGGATGGCGGTGAAGGAAGCCAAAGTCGATTGCAATTAGTAAATTTGAAAATTAAAACATTTTGCAACGAGTATATTGGTCGTGTGCACCCCTCAAGGAGATCAGCAATTGGGCTTATTGCAATGCCATAAGCCCTTGGCCTGCTTGAGAAAGTTACTTTGCCTAAGCGCTGTGAGGCCATTTAACAAATTGGCCAACAAATTTTGTCACAGCACCTGAAAACTTGAGCTGCATGCAAACTAATGCCTTTGCATTTTAATGCACACAGCTCAGAAATTGTATGTGTATCTATTCCAAAAGTTTTAGCTTTGAAATAATAACTAACTTCAGCCAATCTGTATGCATTTTTGTGCATACATTCATACTTATACAGTTTAAGTTTGCTGTTTCTCATGGAGAGAGTATATTTCTGTGTTAATTTAAATTTTGCAATGGAAACCAACATCAACTTTAAATTGGTAAAGCTTAAGTTGTAAACAATGAAAGATAGAGAAATCAGGGTATCTATTAGTCGAGTTCCCACAACTTGAGTATTTTCTTACTGTAAATCATATTTATATGCACACGTAATAAACATATCTGATTACATTAAATTGGCTTATTCCTGTCTGCAATTTCAATCACTGGTAATTGTGACGCCAAAATCATTAGATATTCTCATCACTAATTCGATATTTGCCAATTTCCCGTTCGTTTTCGCGCACGGTTTAAATTTCTTTTTCTTTCCCCCCTTACTTCTCGTAATTGACAATATGTTTGCATAGATAACGGCATAAATACTGTTAAGATGCGCAGATTGCATGAATACAATAGTTAACGTGTTTTGCTTTGTGCCTTGATTCACTAAACAATCGCACGCTTAATGGTAAAGTTTAAATGCACACGTGATTTCCGACTAGATAACAAATCGGATTTAATGCTAATTAAAAATGGCAACGTACTTACCTTTTGAGTGGCATAAAACTAATTAGTTGGTAAAACGGACAGAATAGGGAGTCTAGGCACGCTGCTCAAAAGAGGATACATAAACACAGGGGGTTATATCAATACCCCATAAATACATTCATATACATATTATATATATTATATATGTGTGATTCTGTTTGCTTATGTACGCGTAATTCACAAAGTTTCACAAATTCGATTTAGCACAAAAATTAATTTTAAATTTGGCAACACTTGCGCAAACTTGCCACCTTACTCACTGTTTTCTGTCATGGTGGATCTTTGTTTACAATTGACCCGCTGATTGGTGCTAGAGAGTTGCCACCCTGTGAGTATTTTTAAAGTCCGTCATATCACTGCAATTTATTTTGTAACTAAATCTATGTTTTATTTATGTAACCTTAATTAACTATATTAATTCAACAGGAAAATGAGTGATAAAAATTCCAGCAATTTCGAGGATATCGACAACAGCGATAATGACAGCGTTGAGTCTTTCGCCTCAGCAGCTGCTTGGAAGAAAAAGTCAATAAGAAGTTTGCCCCTGTTGCCGCACGAGCTGTTGTCGCTAGAGAGGAAACTGAAACGCATTGTGGTTATACAGCAAACGGATCAATCTTACCATAAAGCTTTAAGCGACATCGGCGACCAGGCGATCATTTCGATACTAGTGGAGCCAAGCTTCTATGGGCGGCATTGTAATACATCAGTGATTGTTATTGCCACGGCGAATAACACGTATGTGTTTGATCTAAAAGCGTTAGGTGTTATATTTCGGGAACTCTCTCTGCTGTTGGAGGCTCAGCATCCTAGAAAAATAATGCACTACGGTCATCGGATATGTGATTTACTGTTCTATCAGCACAAGCTGCGGATAAATGGCATTTGCGACACGTTTGTAGCTCTGTGCGTTGCTCGACAGGAACGCAGCAATTGCACGTTGCAGGACGCCATATCGCTATGCTTTCAACTGTCACCGTCCGAGCTGACGTGCGACGAGATAAATAGTGTAAGTCGCCAATACCCGCATGCATTGTATATTGTTATAATATATAACCTAATTTTAAACTATAGCCCAGCGAATCGATTCGAAACTTTGCCGCCCGGCCGTTGACCAGCGGACAAATCCAATACCTGGGAAAACTGGCCATTTTACAGTACAAATTGCATGACACGCTGATCTACGGAAATATTTGCATTGATTTGTTGCGAATGTCTGAGCAATTCAGCTGCGAGTTTAACAAGGAAAGGGAATCCGACGAGGTAGCTCTGAATATGCGACCTGGCAGCAAAACTGGCTTCGACTGCATTGATCCATATTACAAAATATCAGTTAACATCGATTAGGTATAAATTCAATTTAATACGCTCATGCTTTTTGTTTTGCTCAAATTTTTTCTAATTTTTTTAACCTAAAAAAATTATTTCAAAGCCTCAAAAAAGGCTTCTTTTTAAGCAAGCTAGTAAATTAACAAAAACAAAAACGGTACAGTGCGGTGTAATCTACTGCACCATACTCTGTTCATAGTGTAATAAAAGAAAATGGATCTTGTCGATACAAACAAATATACAACCTCACAATATTTTTAAAAAATTATTTCATAATTTAAAAAAGGAGCTTATAACATTATTGTATAAATCCTAAACTATTTTATAAGCGCCAACACTTAAGCTGTTTTTCGTGTGTGCTTGTATCACGAAATATAACGATAACGCCCTTATGTAATTTGACAGCATTGACTTTTATGTCATCGAGAATACAAAATTTGAATTCATGACGACAACCATCAAAAATTGACTACAAGCTGAATAGACTTTTCAAATTATTTTAAGTTAATGTAAATGGTAATTTATACATTCTGACCGGTCATAATTACTAACGGCTGGTTCTTTGACGAGTGTTTACCCGATATTTCGATACATCGCACACTGCAAAAGGAATCGATGTCAAATTGTGGTTGAATTGCATCACTATTACGAACAATTGCGACCGGCTGCACGTGTAGTGGATCTTCACTTTCATTTATAACTTAAGTTTTAGGTCTTCGAAGCAGTCCAGTTTGCATTTAATAACATAAAAATGGTAAGTCCATTATTAACTTATTCTAAATACACAAAAAAAATGTCTGCAGTACATCGAATTTCTCTTGAGCTTCTCGAAGTTTCTGCGTACGCTGATAACTCGCCTTGCCGGGCTGTTGTGTAACTTTGCCCCGGCTCTTAGGCGAGGGCAACAATGAGTGTGACACAAATGAAAGTTAATTGCTTAATAAAATTTACTTATTTTCAATTCTATGTAGTCTGCCGCTATTAAGAGAATCATCCCCATGCTGGATCGCATTTTGGTGCAACGCGCTGAAGCTCTTACCAAAACGAAAGGCGGCATCGTCTTGCCAGAAAAAGCGGTGGGAAAAGTGCTAGAAGGTACTGTTGTAGCTGTTGGTCCTGGCACCCGCAATGCTGTAAGTTTTTCATCATTGCCTGCGATGATTGCCATATAATCTCTGTATTGAAATTATTGTTTTAGACCACTGGCAATCATATTCCAATTGGTGTGAAGGAGGGTGATCGTGTTTTGCTGCCTGAGTTCGGTGGTACCAAAGTCCAATTGGATAACGACGATAAGAAGGAGATGTTCCTTTTCCGCGAGTCGGATATTTTGGCCAAGTTAGAATAAACGGCTCCCGACAATTCTATGAATTATGTTGTCTATTAGTGCGTAACCCCCTATAATAAAAGCTTAATGCAATGTTTTTGTTTGCATTACCCAAAAAATAAAACCTGAATCTTCAGTTAATATAAAAAGCTATATTTGTTTGTATAATCAACACTTAAACTATTCTAGCTTTAGATTACTCAATCCATAGACCTGATTAAAGGCTGATCTTTGCTTAATGTCGGGTAAGCCCTCTACAGCAGCGCGTTCTCGGGAAATATTCACCAAAGCCTCAAATGAGCGTGGCTCCCAAATAGCCAAATCCGACAGCATTTTTCTGGAAAATTAAGCTCTGTCAATACACAAACAAGAAATATATAAAACACAAACTAACTTGTTAAGCAAAATATCTGAGCGCGCGAGGCCTTCTTTGAACGTATCTAAAGCTACTCCATACTGTTGGCAACCGGCTTCAACGCGCGTTGTCCACAGCTGTGCCATATCCAGCTTTTTGAGCTTGCGTCCCTTGGTGGCGTAGGCGAGTGCACGATGAACGCTGCGTATGGCAAAGGAGTAAACATTGCGGGTGCGGCTGCGGTAATGCTAAATGGATTAAATTGACCGGTTAGAATGCAAATGCAATTTTAATATATTGGTACATACTGCGGCAAGCTTAAAAATTCGTCTTTTACGCCAGAATTCATCGGGGCCACGGGCTCGAACCATCAAGGGGATGTTTAATAGCACCATTGCGAATTCTTTTCAATAATATTTCCAGGTATTCTTGTAATTTTAATTAAAAATTTAACAATTTACATAACCTGCACCAAACATCCTATCGACATTATTGTACACGCGCAGCTGACTATCGATAAGTTACATATCGCTCACAGTACAGTCGATGACTATAAGATTCTTAGAGCTAGAAAGGTTGCACTACACTTGCCCCTTGAAACTGTAGCTAGTGGTGACATCATTGAACTTCAATTATTTATATAAAGCTGCATTCTATATAGCTTAATAATGCAAAACTTAAAACAAGTCAATAAATTTTAACGTGTTTACTTAACATTTTATAATTCTTAGCTTATATAATATTACATTTAGATGTTGGGTTAACCATGACGTACTGTGCACAACAATACAACTGCCGATGTCTTCAGCTGTAATCTTCTAAATTTTAAAACTCTTGCAACAGCCACAGCCGGTATAATAGTATTTATTTACGTTTCTGCAAATGCTGTAAAAAACCGAATTCATTAATGTGTTCATTGCCAAATACCGCACAAAAAGCCTGGTGATTTAGTTATAATGCACGCAAACAGTTCAAGGCCTTCATCATCAACATCTGCCGGCGCCCAGACCAACGCCAAACTCTGCACAGAAGGCCGAATAAGTTTGTACTGTTTTCTGGCCACAGTGAGTGCAGTGCTGCTGCCATCTGTTCCACAAATCTACTATGGAATTGTGCCCAATGTTTGGGGAGCCATCCTGTGGGGCCCGGTGCTGTACTATGCACTCATCAACATGATAATACGATTCGTGCTCAGGAATAACGACTATCAGGTGTGGCATGACTCACTCTACAAGTGCCTAAATATATCTCTAACTTTGCTTTGTCTTATCTACAAGGTTGGCATACGCGCCTCTTTTCTGGGCTTTGCCATGGCGGTGAGCGTACTAGTCATTTGTTTTGCGCCCACGCAATGGCAACAATTCGGTGTCTATGGCTGTTTTATGTCCTTCTTTCATTACTCGGAGTTTCTGGTCATAGCGGCCGCAAATCCACGCAGCCTGACGCTGGACTCCTTTATGCTTAATCATTCGGTGCACTATGGCCTGGCTGCGGCAGCCAGTTGGATAGAGTTCACCCTAGAGCTCTACTTCTTACCCCATTTCAAGCGTTACGCTCACATTTGGCTTATAGGAGTCGCGCTTTGCATCAGTGGCGAAATTGTTCGCAAAGTGGCCATTATCACTGCAGGCCGTAGCTTTACACATTTGGTACGTCCATTCCTATACATCAATTTATCTAAAATGGATCATGACATTAATCTTCACAGGTCCAGGATGAAAAGCACTCAGATCATAAACTAATAACCACTGGCATATACGGCTATAGTCGGCATCCGTCCTATGTGGGTTGGTTTTATTGGTCTATTGGCACGCAAATAGTTTTGTTGAATCCGATTTGTATATGCATCTATACACTGGTCAGCTGGCTCTTCTTCCACGATCGCATATACGTCGAGGAGTACTCGTTACTGAATTTCTTTCAATCCGACTATGTGCGTTATCAGAAGAGAGTACCAACGGGCCTGCCCTTTATTAAAGGCCATCTGATTGAGTAGCTGTCAATTTGGGATCAACTATGTCATCCACACAAATGCAAATGAAAGCAAACAAATTTAGCTTTAGGATTCCTACAGTCTTTTAGACTTTTGTAAGGCCAAAATACCAGAAAGTCAAGTTTTGTGCACACAATAACGAACAATAGAAATAACATATGCAATTTTCTTTTTTGTTTTTTTAAGATATTTCTATAATTGTTTTTAAATAGGCAATATCATAAGAAGTTTTTAAGCGTTGTTTACAAAAGTATTCTGGAACAACGAAATAAATGAAGAGGCATTTCGGCGCTTCTGTTGATGATTAATAACTTTAAAACTAGAACAGAACTTATTGAAGTACGTTGCACTGAATGATCTCAGAAATTGTAATTTGCCAACTGATTCATTGTTTCAATACATAAAAGATAAGGCAGAAAGTTATCAACGCAAGTGGCACAGTTGGTTTAAAGAATATACATACGTATATAAATCTACTTCACATATGATGTGATATATTACAGTGACAACAAAAGCCTGATATCTGCCTGTAATAAAATAACTTCAGGTGCCGTTGCTGCAATTTTACCTATCTAATCTCAAAGATGATTCAATTATTAGTTCTGTTGCACACCGAACTTAAGAAATAATCCACAGTTACTTGGCTTAAGAAATACATGAAACGAATCTTATCAATTATGTTTCTGAGGGTCATTTCTAGGTCACCCAACTCAAGCCAACAAAAAGGAAAATATAAACGTTTTTATAATGTGTATGTTTGTGGGCTTTTGTTGTTTTTTTTTTCTTCGTTTTTATTATCAATTTAAATTCGAATATTGCTCTAACATTGTATATAAACCACAAGGCGTGCATAACTCACATGTTCGTTGGCAACTGCGTGTATGTGTATGTGTGTGTGTGTGTGAGTGTGAGTATGTGATTAACTGTACACATAATTAATAGTGTTAACATAATTGTCTTAGTCACTTTCGAAACTTATTTGCAGAAATTGCAAATCTATTTGCGCAATGCTTATGCCTCATACAGGTTTTGTCGGTATGCGAGTGATAGTTGTGTGAGTGTGTATGTGTGTGTGTGTGTATACGTGTTTATGTGTGGGTGATTGTGTATGTGGGGTGTGTGCGTGCTTCCTCAATTATGATTATTCAACAAACTCCGGAGCACCAGTATACGTGCAGCCTGGATTTTTGATGATATGAGCCGCCGCATAGTTACCACAGCGTATGCACACGTCCAGCGACTTGCCCTGCACAAACTGCGACAGGAAACCACCAACGAATGCATCCCCAGCGCCATTGGTATCCACAATTTCATGCACCTCCAAACGTTTGACTGCGAATTCCTTGACCGAATCGTTCTGTATTAACAGCACAGGGTCACAGCCCTGCGTGAGTATGGCAATCCGTGGTCGCTCTGTATTAAGTTTCTCCAGTGCCACCAAACGTTTGCCAATCTCACGCAGATCGGCATCGGCGGGCCAGCCTTGGGCTGTGGCAAAGGCCTGAGCCTCTGCCTCGTTGCCAAAAATTATATCTACATAGGGCATAACTTCCAGCAGAGGCTGCATGAAGAATTGCGATATGAATGGTGCGCTGAGGTTCATTAGGAACGGTCGCTGCTTGGCATGGGCGGTGGTGGCCACGCGCATTATACTGGGCGGATTAACGGTTAGGAAAAAGCCCTGCATGCAAATAACATGGGTTAGATCAAATTGCATTCTGTAATCAATAATTGTAAATAACATCTTACCGAAATATAATAGTAGAGTCCATTCTCTATAACTGCCCTATTGGCCGGCAGCTCCAGGTGCTCAATAGTGAATCTGTTGGCTGCCGCCAGATTGGCGCACAATGATCGATGCGTGCCCGTGATGAGCACAGCACAGGTACCTGTCGGCGTATCCTCGCTCACCTGATAATGCGCATCGACGCCAGCCGCGCGTGCCTTCTGCCTGAGTGTATTGGCATAGTCATCCTTGCCGACACAGCCAAAGAAGACAGCCACATTGGGGTGTCCCAATATCCATTGTGCAATGCGAAATGAGTTTTGCACCGAGCCACCGGCCAGATAATCAGCATGGAAGTTATCAACCAGCTCCCGATAGATGGGCATGTGTTTCTCCCCAGCGAGGATGGCATCATCCTCTTTCATGTCATATTTTTCGAGAAATTGCATAGGAACGGTGGCGGAAATATCCAGCAGAGGATTGCCACATCCGACCAGCATACCTTCCCTGCAAATAAAAAAAATGGAGTATCATCGGGATTAGCCTTAATTGGGTGGACAAGTTTCCATTTAAGCTGCCTTAAACGATACGCAACCTCACGTTGCTTGATTTGCTCTTATTGTCGCTCATGTTTTCCGGTCGAGGGCTTGCCGTCTAATTAACAATTGAAACCGAGTTCCAACATCAACGACTGCCGCGGCATATAAAATTCAGTATCAGTTGTCGATGAACCGTTGCGATAGCCCTCAAAAGAACGCTACAGTGCTGGCTAAATGTGATGTCCACACTGCTAGAGACGTTAAATAAATACTTTAAACAATTAGACTATATTTTTATTATAATTTATAAATTATGTTCATACCGAAAACAATGTTCAATTCAATTCAAAAGTGTAAAAATGTTATAAATAAAAAGCGCATTGCTTTCCACTCGTTAAATCGATGCACTGTTTAAAAGTATCGATAGCTTCTTAAGCTTTGCAACATTTTTTGGGGGCCACTGTTAAACCAGCTTGTTTACGCGGCGTTGTTGTTGTAGTTGTGAGTAGGAATGTTTCTTATCAATAGTCGTCGCATAAGTATAGCAACACTGAGGGAAGTTCATTCATACGAAAATCTGATGCCTAATGGATCAAAGGTACAGAAACACTTTTTAACGTAGATAACAGTACACACGCAGTCACACACACCCACAATCACATATACAAAAATTCTGCGACTGGCACACGATTTTCACATGTTACTGTAAATTTCGGCAATTAGATGCACGAACCAATACAAGCACGTGGTGCCATTTGTAGACATTAATAATAATAGACGTGCTGGCTGGGGGCAGCCGCGGCCGATCCGCCCAACTTACTGTAGCTTGTTTGACATTGTTGTTGTTGCTGCTGTTTGTATTGTTGTTGTCGTGGATGTTGCCGTGTGCTTATGTAAACATAAACACGTTATTGCACTGAGAAGCTGTAGCTTTCAATTGACTCTGTATCACTCTATAACCTATGACTTAGTTAAATTGGACTTATTATGAGCTATTTTTAGCTTATTTGACGAGTTGCGGGAGCTGCTTGGCTCCAAAGATTTTGGGCGCAAAATGACACAGAAATCAACCGCTAAAATGACACTAAAAAATACCTAAGCATACGACTTGCGATAGTTTCTTTTACACTATTTCCACTAGGTGATATGTATTCAAAAAAATTATTTACGTTACCGAAGTTTTTATTCAATTATATTTATTAAAAATATAACGTATATATTTTATTATTTTTGATTGTATGTAAGTCAATTTTGACTAAAATTACGTTCTAAAGCAACAAGCTTTTGTATGGCATTATTATCCATCCAGCTGATATCGAATTGTCAAAGCAACACTTAAACCAAAACCATGAAGTTAGCCGCAACCCGACTTTGCCTTCTTTCTTTCCGGTTGTCAAAAAGGTACGAAAGTGTATTTGATTTTGTGCTGAAGCCGCTTCATCAAAATTAATTGACGGATTTGTAAGCCATCATAACTTATTATAATTTTATTTTAATCAATTACAGTGCAGTGCAGCCTCAACCTTTCAGATATGGCCGACGTTGATGTGTAAGTGAAAAATTCTAAAACTTTTAACTTAAAAATAACATACCCTGATGAAATTAATTGGTCCGTGTTTATGAATTTATTTTGATTAGAAACCTTCCAATTACTGAGTCTTTACTTTTAAATTATATCGCAATTCACAATTCATAGCTAGTTATTTTAAAATTTGCCTAACAAGTTATTTTCTTTTGCCGGCAGAGATGTGCCCTCAGCAGCGCCAGTTCTTGGCGGCGCCATGGACATAAACACCGCTCTGCAGGAAGTGCTGAAGAAGTCACTGATCGCCGATGGACTCGTCCATGGCATCCACCAGGCCTGCAAGGCATTGGACAAGTAAGCAACAAAAAAATAAAAAAAAACAAACGTGCGAATTGTTTGGCTCTTGTTTGGGTCCACGCTGATGAAATTAATTGGTCCGTGTTTATGAATTTACGTTGATTTCAAATTCTTCCAATTACTGAGTACCACAACTAAGCCAATCAATATAAGCACGAGTTTTAATCGTATTTAATTCTAATTATTTATAATTCTTCGTTGTAGGCGTCAAGCTGTTCTCTGCATTCTGGCCGAATCCTTTGATGAGCCCAACTACAAGAAGCTGATCACTGCCTTGTGCAATGAGCACCAGATTCCCCTGATTCGCGTCGATTCCCACAAGAAATTGGGCGAATGGTCTGGTCTCTGCAAGATCGACAAAGAGGGTAAGCCACGTAAGGTATGCGGCTGCTCTGTGGTCGTCATCAAGGACTACGGTGAGGAGACGCCCGCTTTGGATGTAGTTAAGGACCATCTCAGACAGAACAGTTAAATATGTTCGCCCCGTCTGTTGAATGAGAGACTACCTGGCAAGTTTTATTATTGCTAAATACAAAATACAATAAAAAAAAAAAATGGAAAAAAAAATCACAAAATGCACCACGTGCTTCAAATTTTTGGAATGTTCTTTAATATAATTAACGGTAATACAAAGCTAATGATAAACCAGTTAAATTATATAGCCTTGGCCATGCAGGCGTCCTTGTGCTGCGGCCAATCCTTCAATTGGCATTCTCTATAATTAAAAACATTAATTGTAAATTGCAGCACTGGAGTAGAAGTATAAATGTGCGTGCTCACCGTGAACAATAGTGCACCAGTTTACAGTTGGCGCATTTCTTTTTGGCCGGTTCCTGACAAGTGCCGCATTTGTGAGCCTTTTCTTCGGTTCCGTCGCCAGCAGACGCAGCGTTTTCTGGAGGCTTTTTCTCACCCTTCTGCAGTTCCAAGTCTGACATGTGCTGTTCTAGCTCGCACAAGAGATCTGTACCGTAGGCGTTGCTCAGTTTGGTGGCCAGTGCGCAAATCTCTTCCCTGTTGGTGTTTAGGAACACGCTATCCTGGTTCTGAGCTATCAGATAGAAGCCGCCCTCACGCTCTACCTCCTTGATAAGGTCATCTTGTATTTGCGGCATATCCTCCAAAAGTAGATTTGAAGGCTTTTGGCCCGTGTTCCCGCCAAGTGTTATGCGACTTATATACTGCTTGAGCTCAATTAGGACAGGCAGCTGGTCCAACAGAGTCTCGTGCAGCATGCCCAGAAGCTGTGATAAAGCACATTAATCAGGATCAGGAATCAAAGCTGCCATAATTACTTACCTTTGTTAGCTGCTTGCAACGCGCCTCGTTCAAGGGATAGTTGTCGACCACTTGCGGACTGAGAAGCAGCTGACGCACACAGAACCAGGCCTGGGCCTCTGACTTAATTATCTTAGCCGCATCCTCAACGGAGCTCCATTTCTCATCGATGAACTTCTCCAGGCCCTTGCTGGTTTTGCGTTGCCAGGGCCGGAAGCAGAGCACATCCACCATCAGCCAAGGAATGTCGTGGGTGATCATCATGCGGCGAGCAGCGCCCAAATGAAACAGCGACAGATTGTCAGCCAGGTAGCTGAGCAATGAAACGCAGCGCAGGCCAATTTTGTAGATAAGGTCGCGCTTTTGGCGCTCCAGCTCGGTGAGCACGGCCTCGTCCACATCCACCTTGGTTTCGTTCTCGTGATAGCCCATGCTGACCAAGCCGATCACCTGGGCCACGCCCTGGGCACAGTAGTCGATCAAATCTAGCACCGAATCCTGCAGAGATTCACAACCACTGGGATGGTAGAGACATAGATCCAGCAATGCCACCACAGCGGCCTCGTGGTACAGCACCGTGTAAATGAGGAATGTGGCCTGCGGATTTGGATCAATCTCCAGCAGATGAGGCAGCACACGCGATTTCCACAAATTCACGCAATACGCTTCATTTATGAGCACCGACAGCTTGTCCCGCGAAATGAGAAACTCCTTGACCTCCTCCTCACGCTGCTCGGCCACTTCCAGAGCCGCCTGCTGACTGAGCTTGATAATCATTTCGTGGACCTCAAGCCACTTGCTGCTGCCCACATCACGCACTTGGAAGCAGCGAATGCTCTCAACAAACAGATACAGCTCCTCTGGATACACAAAGTTCACCATTTTTCTTGTCGTCAATAATTTTTTTTTGTTGGAAAGTATTCACTCGAATCTGCAGTGAAAAATTATATGAATAAAATAAAGTGTTGGTTGTCATGGAAATAACTGGGTTACTATGTTCCTCATCGAGAAGCTATTAAGGGTTGTTGTTACACAAATAAGTGTTTAAATAATGTATGCATATATTTATTCCCTTTGGGGTTTAATTAATATAACAGCTAACATCAATAAGTTTAGGTAACCGTACAAAGCATTTGAATTTTGCCATTAGTGAATACTTGAAGTAGTATATGCTTCTAAATACATGTAGCTTATTTATATACATCATATGCTCACGTTGAGAATAAAATTTAGTTGTCTTTGACATTAAATTAAAATATAAATTAATGACTCTTCTCGCTGGCTTCTGCCGAGATCCTGGGCTAATCAGTTCACATTTAGAGGCAACAGCCTTCACTCCTGCAATTCAACCAGATACAAATATCCCGACAAAATGTGCATTGCTCGTTCTAATTGGACTAAAGCAGTATACACAATTTTGCTATTCCTGCAACAGGCAGTCTTAACGATACAATTTAATTTGCTGCTTAAGTTCGCGATCGCTGAGGCGATCCTTCAGATTTAGTTCGTCCTCCTGCTTGCGCAGCAGCTCGAATATAGCTGCCAGCTGTTCGCGCTCAATGCGGCGCTCCTCTTCTATTTGGCTGGGCGATAGGTTCTTCTCCATCTTGTGCTGATAGCGCTTGGCCTTGAATTTGCCCACCAAGTTGTTGTAATTGGGCGCATTCACCGCTGGCACCGGCCGCTCCGCATCGCTCTCGCTTAACCGTTCCTGATCCTCCTCATCCTCCTCGTAGGCCTCATCGTCATCGATTTCGCGTTGCATTCGAGCCTGTCTCACGGGATCGTCGTCTAAACGCACCTCATCATCGCCAAGTCCTTCATCTTCCAGGTCCTGTATTAAATTAATGCGTACATGCAATCAAGTTCATTGTGTGGGTGGGGGTGGTTTTGGAAAACTATTTTACTGGCTACTTACATCGTCCTTCAAATAGTTTGCGAAATAAAGCGATATTAAAATGCACAGCAGAAGCGTGCAAAGAGCGACTGCATAATAGCCGGAAGGATCAAACCACATCTCCGCTGAAGCTTTAAACGTATGCTTCAATAATTTTATTTCTGTTTTTGCAAGTGCTTTACGTTTTTTGTTTTGATAGTCTCAACCACAATCTCACACAGAGTTGTGGCCAATTTGAAGTGTGACCAACATAGAAAATATTGCAAAAATACTACTTAAATACTAAGCCTCGAATTTATTGATTTTATAGACCGTTCAGTTTTTAAAATTGAAGCTGTACAATTTAGTCAAATTAATCTATTATTAAATCAATTAATCTATATATAAATACAGCTAAAAAAGTATAAATGTTTTATTTATATATTTTTAGATATTGTGTAATAGTTGTTTATTCCATATTTACAGAAATTTTAAATGTGTTTGTTGAAGTTAAAATATATTGTTAACATAGCAAAAAAGTATATTAAATCATTATTTTTAATTAGAATTAAAAAAAAAAAAGGTTTATAAATAAGTTGCTTGTTGAAGTTAATCGTACATACATATAAAACAAATTAAACATATTAAAAACATTCGTAATATTTTTTCTGTCCCTTCTAGGCTTCCACAAAACATCTTGAATTATATTATTACCTCCTCGTTCGTTTTTAGATATTTTTCGGGGTTTTGTAAAAAAGCTTCCAGAAAACCGACACCCTTTGGTAAAAATTGAATATTCTCATCGAACCGATACAACGGTGGCTGTAGAATGTCCTTAAACGAGATCTCCTGAACATTACCGATTTCAATTTTAAAATGCGTTTTCTCCACACGCATATATGCCTCATTTTCCTTCTTAACAAAACAGCGCACAGTTTTTCGCACGACAGTGCGATTTGGTTCTCTGACAAAAAGATATAAAATAATTATTAGCTAAGTTAAAAGATAAATTTATTAAGAGCCTTACCTTAATAGCCGCGCTTGTGCTTTGATCAACATAATGTGCATATTATTGCACATGGTTTCTATTTCCAAACACACTCTATCTATATGCTGTAGAAATTTGACAAAAGCTTCAACATCGTTGCCATCCAGCAAGTGATCCAGGTTCAATGGCAGATTAAGCTTAAGCTGAAAGTCCATAAGATGTTCATAAACATTCCATAGCGCTAAGAGTTAAATCGAGTTAGTGAAGAATTAGCTTTAATGTAGATAAATGAATTGCATACCCATCGGAATAAGGTTCGTTGTCTCCATTTGAATGCTGCGCACGCGAATCTTACTTTCCAGCATGTCCAGCGGCTCATAGTTAACAACAATGCGAAATGTGGTGACTTTGCGATGTGAGAATATATATTTACGATAGAACTGCAGCTGATAATCAAATATCCAATTGGGCAGCTGGACACGCAAAGCGTCATACAAGCTTTCGACAAACGTTAACACTGGCATCGGTTTGGGACAGCTCTGCTTGCACCTTTATAGAAAATTTGTGGAATAAAATCACTTTCATATAATATTTTTTTGTAGACTTACTCTTTGTACTTTTTGTTGAACACATCCATCATTTGTGCTAGATTTAGGTGATTTATATTGCTGTGAGTTTCGTTTACGGTCGTTTCATCGGCAGAGTTCGAGTAACGTTCCAGTTTTTTTAACTCCCAATATTTGTGCACATCTTCAAGACGCGGCCGTTGTCGCAAACGCTCCAAGCGCTCAAGTTCCACGTCTAGCTCACGCCAATCTGGCAATTCAAACGAATCGGCTAAGCTTCTGCGTCCTATTGTGATTTCCATTGAACGCCTGCAGTGCTTGCATTTCTTGCACGCGTCTACAGCTCCGGCTAGCGCTGGAGGATTTAGTTGCTCAAGACAAATCTCAGGCTCGTCATCAGATTCTACTTGGTTATTGCTGCAACTTGAAGCATTAATATCTAAATCGTCCTCCTCGTCCAGCAAGGTTGACACCAGACTGAGTCGCGTCTTATCAATTTCATTATCGTCCGAATCCAAGTCAACGATTTCAGCAGCGGCAAAGATTGCAGTATCACCACTCAGATTTATAAACTTCTTATGGGCTAATGCATAGCTTTTGTTACTGTTCTCATTGGAACTGCGACTTTCGACGGACGTCATCTTGGCCAGCTGCTCATTTTCGCTTGCCAGCGAAAGCTTAGCCAGTTCTCGCTGAGCAGTAAAGTGGCTTGATACATCTGATATAGTAATGGGATTATCCTCATACACAGACGGATTTCTTTTTATATTATCTTTCATCTGGTCAGTGATTTCTGTTTCAAAATGGCTGCGGGCCTGTCGCATCATTTGCGCCCGTACCATCTGCACTGTGGCGTCCAGCTGCTCGGCCTCGCGCCAAGGTGAGTTCACGGATTTGGATAGGACAGGTATGCGTGATCTGTTTCTAACGGGCGTCAGTTGCTCCACATTTTGTGCTGATACTTCCATGTCAAGTTGTGGTCTAAAAAGGGAGCAATATACAAGTTAGAATCAGCTCAAGATTAATCGAAAGCTTTTGTCTGTACTTACGCGTTGTCCTCCTCCATTTTAACAGGCTGCTGCGTGTTGCGCTTTTTCGGTTGCGGCAAATTCGGTGTCAAGTGTATTGGCAAGCGCTTTATATTAAACGAAGAAATTTGCTTGGGTGTGCCATAGTTTGAGGTGTCCATGTCCAGATCAATATTCGCAGCGTGATATATAGAATGGGCAGCAGCGGATGGCGCTGCAGGACTCTCAACCATGCACTCCTCCTCCAGATCCTCATACTCAATCATTGAACGCCCGGGCGTGATGGGGAAAAAGTTCTGATGTAAACTCTGCTGCCTTTTATTCATCTTCGGCGTGTCCAAACTTGTTCGCGTGATTGTTTTGTCTGCTGTCAAACCTGGACTTGAAAATGACATCTTAGTGGCCATCGACTTTAGAGTGGATTGACGGGCCTTAGCACGCATCTGAGCTAACCACTCTGATGAATTTGTGTGGCAGTCATCCCCAGCCTTTTCACTTAAGCTTTGGCTTAGCAATTCCATTTCCATGGATTCTGTCAGCATTAGTTCGAATCTGGACTTACTGGAATGCTGCGCATTTGAAGGCATCTTTGGCATTTCCTCATCAATGGGCTCTTCCGTGTGCACTGTGTATCTTGGCTTTCTTTCCTGTTGCTGTTTTAGTGAAGATGTAGGCACTGATTGAATATAACTGTTGTCTATCTCTATAGCTTCTTCCATGTTATATGTTTGATTTGCCTTTTTGTTGTTTTGGTTGATTAAAACTTTGTCAGCTCTCCAATTTACTTCCACTTGCTTGTGCATTGATTTCGAGCTATGGTCCTTATGCGCGATTATTATGTCTTCTTGAATGGGTTCAGAAATAAGCAAAGTTTGTCTCGGTTTGTTAACTATAGCCGGTGTTATTTTCGATTGTAAATGAGTCTGGGATATAGCCTCATCCACATCTATGGGCTCTGTCAACAACATTGTTTTTCTGTACTGTTTGAAATTAGCTTCAATTGGAGCAGCAGTTGACTTTGAACAGAGTGAGTCATCTTCAATGGGATCAGCCAGATGTAAAGTTTGTCTATTGCTGTTGCTTTTCTGTTCCACAGGTCTTTGCTGTCTTGAAATATCTACATTTGCTTTATCCATCTGCAAAATTGATTTGGATTTGTTGGCAGCCGTGTTTATTGGCATGAAATCTTTGCGTGAACAGAAAGAGTCTTCTTCGAAGGGATCCGTCAGGTCTAACGTTTGTCCACGGCTGTTGTTTACCTCTTTACACACATCCTCAGTTACTTTATTTGTCTGCATGCTGTTTTTTGATTTGTTGCTAGCGATGGGCATTGAACAGAAAGAGTCTTCTTCAATGGGGTCAGCCATGTGCAATGTTTGTCTTCGGCTGTTGCTTTGCAATTCCACAGTAGAAGACACTGACTTTTGTTTAAGATCGAGTTGCAATATCGAGATGTCTTTTACAATTGCTTCTTCTTTCTGCAACTTTGGTCTGGACGGGTTAACAGCGTTGGTGATTGACATGAGATCTTTGCGTGAACAGAAAGAGTCTTCATTAATGGGTTCGGCCATGAGTAATGTTTGTCTACGGCTGGTGCCTTGCTGTTCCTGCGCCGAAACACTTGGTTGTGATTTAAGTTCTTTATGTGGTTTAACAGTATTCTTTGCAATTGTTTCATTACATTGGCTGACCCCTTTGGACTTTTTGGTAGCAGTGGACAAGGAATCTTCTTCTATGGCATCAGCTAAATGTAATGTTTGTCTACGCCTCTGTTGATCCATTGCAGTAGCTGCCTGTTCTTGTTGTGGTTTAACAATATCCTCTTCAATGGATTCAGACAAGTTAAGTGTTTGTCGTTTACGGCTAGTGCATTGTTTTACCGTTCCAGGATTTGCTTTTTGTAAATCTTGTTGTGTTTTAACGATTTCCTCCTCAATGGGTTCAGCTAAATTTAATGTTTGTCTGTTTCTCTTATGCTGCAGCTCTTTTGACGTAGCAGTTGGAACTTTTTTCTCAGAAAAGGAGTCCTCTTCAATGGGATCAGCCATGTGCAGTGTTTGTCTACGATTGTTGCACGGCTGCACCACTGCACAAGTGGTTCGCTGTGGCTTGCTTTCTTTTTGTGACACTTCTTCATCTACCTTAATGGGCTCAGCCAGTAGCAATGTTTCTCTGCGATTATTTTGATGCGATTGTATGTAATCAGCTGTTGGCACGGATATAATCTTTTTATTTGAGCAAAAGGACTCTTCTTCCATGGGATCAGCCATGTGCAATGTTTGTCGTCGCGTGCTAATCTGTTCATTTGTAGCGGGAGCTAAGGTGTTAGTTTGAAATTCCTGGCGAGATATTACAAAGTCCTCTTCCATAGCTTCCACCAAGTAAAGTGTGTCTCTGCGTACCTTGTTTGGCTGCTGTATTGAAGGAGCTGCCGTTTCTTCTTGCGGCATTACAATATCCTCTACAATGGGTTCAGCCACGCACAAAGTTTGTCTGTTAACGTTGCGTTGAGATTCTGTTGACGCAGCTATCGAAGCTGACTGTACCTCATTGTGCGAACGAAAGGAGGCTTCTTCCATGGACTCGCTCATGTGTAATGTTTGCCTTTGCTTGCTGCGCAGCTGAGCTGGCACCGGCTCATTCGCATTAAAATGCGTCTCATCAATTAACTCATTCAATGCAATGGTGCGACTATGCTTTTGGTTACTCCTTCCCATTACAGCAGCCGTAGATAAATTCTGAATTGGATTCATGTTGTGGCTTACGAAATCGTTCTCATCTGTTGCTCCTGCTTGGTTCATGCTTTGTTTCAGTTTGGCAGTTTCCAAAACTGCCGTAACTGCTGCTTCATGTTGTTCTAGATCATCCAATTCCATGGCAGTATTATCGTAAGTTGTTTCACGTCGTGAGGAACATTTGGAATTATTCCGTGACTGCGTTTCATCACCCATTTTGGCATGCACAAGAAAGTTTGTATTGTCCAGCATCAGCTCGTCCGCCTGAGAAAAGCGATAGTTGCGTCTAGTGTCCTGTGAGCTTTTTGCTTTAACTGGTTGATTTGATTGATCAGCTGTTGCTTTCAGCTTAGGTTCGGGACCTTGCGGGGCGGGCGACATCACCATGCTCTCATTAAAATTGAGCGTGCCGCGTGGCTTAATCACTTCCCTTGGAGAGACATCCTGTTCCACGGGTTGCTGCTCGAGGCCATGCCAAAAACGTTGCTTCGCTTTGCGATCTGTTGTTGGCGTTCTCGGACCATGGGGAAACAGCTGTATACGGCCAGAGTTCAGGGCATCGTTCAGTTGACGAAAGTTTAGTTTCTTGCTGATGCCATTTTCTGAAATTACGTCCAATGGAATTAACGGCGAAGATAGCGTCGAATCATCTGGCAAATAATTCATATAGTCCCTTTCAGCCGTATCAAATGAATTTTGTTCTTGTGTTTGTTTAGCCGCTGGGCACATAGTGCCAGATATTTCTGGCGGCTCTGAAAAAAATAAAATAAGCATTGTTAAATGTCGACAATCTACAAACGACTTATTTCCATTATAGCCATTACCAATTTGTGAGAAATCACACGATATATCGCTGTTTCCAAAAAACACTGTCTTCTGCTTGATGTCTCTTTCATTTTGGGCCACACAACTAATGTCCGTGGGCACACCAATAGTTTGTTGTATGTTTTCTTTATCGTGGTGCGTTTGTTCCAGCTGAAATAATATACAGGTTATCAAAAATTGTCCAATATTACTTATTATAGCTTATGATATGCTTAGCCCACCATCATTTTACCTACCCCAGCTAACGCCATCTGCTGTGGCACAAGATCCATTGTTTTTTCAAAAACTGGCATTCTGTATAAACTGTTTTCCCGCAGTTTAACACGTTCTACATCATATAGAGATAAACTGTCGCTTGTGGTTACTTCCGAAGGTGCCGGAGATGCAATGTGCCGACGACCCTTGACCAATTCGTCCGGCAACAGCGTCACATTGATACTCGTCTGCAATTTGAGCGTTGAATCGCTCAGTCGAGAGTGCTGATCGTACAGTAAAGCACTAGCCACCACTACACTGGCGAGCGGTACATTTTCCTTCTCCATATCATTGACCATCGATATGTGGGCTGTACTTTGCAGTACAGACGCTGCCCCAGTGCCATGGGATTGGCCGGAGCTGTCGTCGCCGTTGGTATGATCGGATATTTCATACGAGTTGTCGTAGTCTCTAGGTTTTTCCGTAGTATCAAATTCTCTGTATTTAAAAAAAATGTAAACAATAAGAGCCTGCATTTCAATAAGTCATGAATAATAAAATATTTGTACCTTATAAACTTCTTCCCGCTAAAACTGATGCGACGCTTAAGAATACGTGCAGGATCGGGCTCATCATCCGCCTGTGACGATACTTTCTTCAGCTAAAAGCATTGGTAAGTAAATAAACTGCATATAAGACGAAATTAAACACTCACCGAACTTCTTGATTTTTTATTATTCATGTTATTATTTTTCTTTTCTTGTTTTTGTAAACAAATTATCAGTTCCTCAGTTTCAAATCATAGACGCCATGAATTAGGAGTACCAACTCGTTTAAATGTAGTAATATGTTAGTATTCGTTGAGAATGTCATTGTTTGTAATCGATATATCGATTGCATTTATCGAGCTGTTATTTATGAATTGTAACAGTTGTTTTGCCAACTAATCAGTATGATGTTGAAATATCTAGCCTTACTGAACGGTTAATGTGCTATAATTATTAAAAATATAAGCCAAGCTTTAGGTGTTTTTATTTTTAAATATTTTACATTAAGTACATTTCAACGCATATGAAACAACTGGGTAAATTGGGCTAATAGATACTAAGGCTGACGACACAGGCGACAACAATTGAGAAATGGTTTGGCAGCTATTTATCGTATCGAGTTATTTGTCATCAAATAAGCAAATCGATAGCTAGTCTTCACTCATCACTATCGCCAAGCACATTTTTCTGTGCGCTAGCTAGTTTAATTTCCTTTAAATTGTTTCGTGAAATGTACGAGTTGAAAACTTTGTTGCCACAATTTGATATTAAACTGCCCACCTGTATGTACGAATTAAGGAACGTTAGCCTGTCGAATGGCGATGCACAAAGCTCCGCAGTAAGTGTGTTGTGTCCAACTGCCTTGGCCGAAATTAGAGATGAGCGTTACTGTGAACACAAGTAATAGTTTTAGTGAAATGTATGCCAGTGAATTCTTTTCAAAATCGGTTGTCTATGTTTAAAATTGATCTGATGGCTTGCTTTTGTATGAAGCTTACATAAAAAATTAAAAATCATTTCATTTTCATTTACTACATGGTTTCAAAAGAAGGCGCCTAAAATTCAATGCAGTGGCGCAGCTGTGGAGAACAAGAGCAACATTACAAAACCAGTCACTTGTGCACTTGATTTGGACACTTTAGGCCGACAAATACAACATTTACTAAAGGTTAATACATATGAATATGTATATGTTAAACATAAAATTATAAATCTATTTATAAACACTACTGACTAACAAAAATGCATAACACGCACGGTGCTCTTCGATATTGTCTTGTATCTGTGTTCTTATAAGAAATGGGCGATGAGCTTTGTCTTTATGTTTATCTGTCCGTCTGTCTTAATAAACGCATCGATCTCAACTTTTCGTTAACCCAGCACGGTTTTCTAAAATCGATATCGTATAAATAATTTTTTCAATTTTTACCACATACTTCCTATTTATGAAACTATTATAAAATAAAAGTATTTGAAAATTATTTATAAACTTACAGGAAATATAAATATTAAATAATATAAATAAATATTATTAGATATACGATAAAAACGATGATGTTATTGTCACGCGCCCATCTCTAGTTTTTTTTGCACGTAGAATGTAAGCAATAAAATGTGCCTTTGTAAAGTAATACATTGTCTTTTTGCAGAACGAAGACACATCTGAGGTATTGAAGCGCCAAGAGAAGGTGCTTAAGCAGCTGGAAGAGCTTAAAGCGCAATTGGGCCAAATACGCGCCAGTTTGGGTGTGCGAGTGTGCGGCAAAACCATTCAGCATACGACGGCTTATCAGAATGGCGGACTCAAAGAAGTAGGTTATATTGGAACCAAACAAACAAAAATAAATACTAAGCAAAGGTTTTACTTTAGGTGCCTCTGCAGGATGTCGTCGTCAATGGCCATCCCAACTTTATACCCTACGCCCTGTTGGCGTTGAAGAACGCTTGGCGCGACCTGTACACCATTGATGTGAAGACCTTCACACATTCAACAATGGCAGATATTGGGCCGGCGGCTCGAGAGTTTGAGGCCAATCTGGCCAAGGTGCCCGTCAATGCAGCTCTGCCTAAGATCAATGTGACGCTTATATGGAAAAATTGTAAGCATGGATTAGAAACACAAAGTTACAAATTCTATATCTATCTTGCTCTCTCTCTCTCTAGGCGAGCACACCGAAATGATCAGCTCACCCACTATGTATGTGCCCATTTATGGGGAGGTAAACATCATCAGGTATTTGGGGCGTGTGGGCCCCACCGAATATCGTTACGAGAACTCGCCACTCTGCAATGAAATCGATGCTGTGCTGGACATTTGCTATCAATTGCTGCGCTGCACTACGCACAAAGCTCAAGTAGCCATGGTCCGGCTGTTGGACAAGCGCCTGCAGCAGCAGGAATACTTTGGCGGCAAGCAAATGTCCGTGGCGGACATTGGTGTCTACAGCTCACTGATACGCATGCCTGCCATTACCGAAAAGGACCTAACGCCGGCGCTTGTGGCATGGCGCAAGCGCGCTAAGCTCATAACACAAATCTAATATTGCAAAAGTTGAGCAAAAATAAATCGTTAGCAAAAGAATCTTAATTTTTAAACGTTTATTCCAAACGAACGATTAACGTAATATGGCATATATCTGCTAGACGCTTACATGAATAAACAAATGTACTAAACATTAAAGAAAACTGGCAAATAGAGATGATTTTTCAAGCGAACCGACATGGAGTAGTATTACCTTTATATTACAAAATGATATTAATTACTATTGCTACGCTAAATATGTTTGCACAAAGAGTTTTAATCTTCATGTAATAGACAAAGGTTTTGTAAATAAGTAAAAAGTTTTTGTTTTAAACTAGGCGAAGGGTTTTTACTTTTTTTTAAAATTTTATTTGGCTTATTTTTGCAATTTATTATACAATGCTTTTTCCGTTTCGATATTGCAGTTGGTGTTTCTTTCTTATTTTTCTTGCTCTTACATATTGCTTAATAACTACTTTTCATATTTGCTTTATATTCTTGAAATCCGTGGATTGTTTGTTATGTTGTTTATCTCTTTAGTTTACTTTTAGTTAGGATATTTCATGCCTGTTAGGAGGAGGTTACTTCTCATTTTTAATATTTGCATCTGTCGCGCCCCCTGTTAATCATCTGCACATGCAAGTACAAATGTGTGTGTGTGTGTATGTGTGTGTGTATTTGTATATATATTTTTAAATAATAATTTATAGCTAGTACATATGTATATTGTATATATATCTTGTATAATCATTATCAGTTTTGAGTGTTTAGTTGCTTTAAAAGGAATTGCAAGCTCCTGAAACTATGATTGGGTTCAAAACGTATTTAGCCGAAGGCTAGCTGGGGTAGATTAAAAGCGGGCCAGCTAAAAAGCAATTCGCGTTTCAGTTTTACAATTTTACATAATTAATCGTAACAAAAAAAATAGCTATGTTTTTAGAAATGATAAACCAGCGGTTGGCCTTAGGGGGCGTCTCCTAGCAGCTCAATTGGTTTCCTTTCACACATAATAATTGATTTAAATGCTACGCAGACGCCTAGGGCAGGAGCAGTGTGTGGAGGTGGAGCGGGTATTTTTTGCATTATGTAGTTTCGCCTTTACCGCTGTCATCAGCGGACTCGGTATCATCTGTTGCAGAGGCCACAGTTGATTTTGCCGACAGGCCATTGTTGTTCGTACACTTTGCATTGACATTATTTTTGCTAATCGCTGCACAATCCCCGTTGCCCTCTTCTTCGTTTTCATCTTCGTCGTCCTCATCCTCATCATCTTCGTCTTCATCCGAATCCGTGGGTAAGTCCTCTGTCTCCAAATCAAAATCATCATCATAGAAATTCGCATCTAGACCTGATTCTGTGCTGGGCTTGACAGTGGGTTTCAGGCAATAGTCCTCCAGAGTCATAGGCACCACAATGCCCTCCCGCTTAGCTTCCGCATTGGCGGCAAGTGCCTGCTTGCGTATGATATTTGGATATTCGTTGTCCTTGCCCTGTGTTTATTTTTATTTTTGTTTATAAAAACAGAGTGCACATATTTGTATACCTAAGTTTTGGGCGACTATCACTTACCTGGGAATCCCGCCATCGTCGATACATGACCGAGGCATCCACGTTGGCCGGCGAGTACGTATTTGGCTCGTTAAGGAGCGAAATAACCGAGAGGAGAATGGTGCGTACATTCTGCGTGGGATTCCATCGCTCGCAGGGTAGCTCACCGCTTTGAGGATCATCGACAGGCGGATGCAGTATGGATATGCATAGGTCGCCGTTTTCGTACACATTCGGATGCCATACCTTGGTCAGGAAGCGTATGGATGGCGGCGAATATGGATAATCGTGTGGGAATTTCATATGCGCCTTGAAATAGCCACCTTGGTAGAGAGTATCCGGCGGCCCAAAGATGGCCACTTCCCATTCAAATAGATTATCGTCGTTCATTAGTTTCACACGAAATCCTTCGACTGGTTCTTCCTGCAGCGACTTGTACTCCATGGCCAATGCACGCACCGCCGAGCTGCTGGGTGCCGCTGTATGCGATGATGTGTTCGTGCTGTGGCCGGTGCCGCCGGCTCCACCAGCGGCCATCAACGTCGATGACGCATTCTGCGATGTGGAGGCAGCGGTGGTCATTTGTTCACCTAACAAATTGAAGTGTTTCAATGCAGCAACGTTTTTGTAGGTTTGTACGTGCGAGTGTTTGGGTGTGTGTGTGTGTGTGTTCGCGACTGTGTGTGCTTTAAATATGTATCGGGCGTACAGGGTCAATATCTTATACGTAGACGCGTACGGAGAGGGAAACAACAACAACAACGACGTCGGATTCAAGGTGAGCAGCGGCACTCACACATATGAAAATTGTTTTTGCAAATGGAACTTGAAAATTTTGGATAAGCAATTGGGCCAAAATGCGTTGAGTTTCGTTGCCTTTTTATTTTGTCACCTTTTTTTTTGTTTTTTGGTATATTATTAACTTAGTTTTCAGAAAGAAGAAAATTTTACGTGTTGTTGTTGTTGTTGTTTTGAAGCAGACAACAAAATAATTGAGACAAACAATAATAGAATAAATGAATATATGTATGTCAAAGGCACAGTTAATATATTAGGAGCCTACTGTGTTATACGTACTTCTTTTTGGTTAAAAAACTGGTAATGGATATGCGGCTTATTGATGGCTTTATATTATTGTTATTTCCTTTGCAACAATTTCACTTTACACATATTCGCCATAATTAGAGATTCGATACTTTGAGGCTTGCAGGGTGACATTTTCTGCATCGTAATCGATACATCGTGCATGTTATAGATGATGAAAACGATATTTATTGTTAGCGATATATCGGTGTTTATGTTATATATATATCGATATGTCGATATATGTTCAGTACATCCCTAGCTGAAAAAAAGTAGCACATCGCTAGTGTATACACAAGTGCTGGAGCTGCAAGTCGTGCGTGCAGAGACACAAAATTTTTTTTTCATAGCCACGAAAACTAACCAATTAATTTAATAAAAAAGCAACAACAAATAGCCGCGTTGTTGCATTTAACGTGCTTGTGGATAATATATATATCCTCCGCTCAATATGCTACAACAACGCGACGCGCGATCAACGCTCAAACTGTAAAAAGACGGCATCAGTGAAAACGAAGGAAGTAGTGAAGCAAAAGAAAAAAGTGCATACAGGAGTGGCTGCTGTGACTGCGCGAGCATAAAAAATTGAAATTGCCAAATCAAAGCAAGCGGACAAACACATATACACATTCATACATTAATTCAAACATACATAAAATAAAGATCTTGTCATATTTAATTAACATTTGAGAAATCTTAACGAACACAATATTTACTACGTACGAAGAAAATTCAAACAACGCCCAAAACAAAAAAAAAAAATTAACTACAAGTACGAGGAGCTGTGTAACAACGACAACGAAAGATAAATGCATACAGAGACAAAATAGCAATAACAATAACAACAGCAACGCAGTTACATTCCAGTGGAAAGTAAAGGAGAAGAGAAGGAGGAACATGTTTTTAACCAGCATAAAACAGCATAAATTTGTGAGCGAGCACATTTTTCTGTGAAAAACGAACGCCCGAAAGAAAAGTGTTGCCCACACACACTAACACACATCCGCGCGTACACAGCCAAAAAAGCGCACACAAACAAATCGACGCTCACAAATTTACTCACTCACAACACACACACACACACACACACACATACACAATGTCCAGCTGGGCTGAACGCGTGCATCGACGCGCCGCAGATTTGGGCAATGTTGTCACATCCTGCGGCCATCCAGCGACCGCGCCCGCCTACCCCTACCGCCTGGAGAAGGTGAAATTTGGTGTGCCCCTCGATGAGGTGTGCAAACACAACAACAACATTCCCGGGCCACTGCTCGTGTTAATATTGAAACTGAACAAGGAGTCTCCCAACCGACGCGATGTTTTTCGTGCGCCCGGGCATCAGGGCGCTATGAAGAAGCTCATCCATTTCCTGCAGGCGGGCCGACTCGTCAATGTTGATAATTATTCGGTGTTCACCATTGCCAGCGTACTGAAAAAGTTCCTGCGTAAGATACCCAATGGCATCTTCGGACGCAACGGCGAGATGGAGCTATTCGCCATTAACGAGCTGCAGAACGAAGCCGAGCAAACGGACCGTTTACACAGGTGAGTCGCCAACTTTGTCAATTATGTATGCATACATACATGAAGACGCATACGCACAAACAACCACACACATACATATACATTCATGTAGAAACTTAAGTATTGAATCGAGTTGTGCGTGTTATTAAACGTGACACGACTTTACATTGGAGATGTATCTAATCTTTCTGAACAAGTTACTCACTTAATAAACAACTAAGTGAGCAACTTTTATTCAATATATAAATACATGTAAACAAAGAAAAAAGCAATTCATATTTGTGATACAAGCGATATCAAACCATATTTGACAGCAAAGCTTAAAAATCGAATGTTTATAGATGATAAAAGAACGATGAACTGAAATTTGAGACATAGCACGCTCGTTAAGGTAGTAATTTAATCGAATTCGTTCATATTTGTTTGAATCCTCAATTTCAATATATTTGTTATAACATAGTCCTAATCTTCAAACTAAAAATGCATCAAAAAATCATAAATTTTTGTTTGTGTTGACTACCTTGATTTTAAGTTAGGTAAGCGAAATTTTTGCCTGTTTACCTGACTTAAAAGCGTGCCTTCACGAACTCATCTCTATTATCGTCGATGTACCCATCTCATGTTTGTGTGTGTGTGTATATATATATATATATATATATATCTGTATATTGTAACTAGCTTGCGGTAAACTTGCTGAACCGGATCTAGATTTGGTTGCAGCTCAAGAATCTTTGCTACATACACACACACACATATGCTGGCAGATGTTGGGTGGGTGTGGGGGGCAGGGTAGCGGGTGATGAGCTCTGCGAATTTAGTTGAAAAATTAAGTGAAAAGCGTTGACTGTTGTTGTTATTGCTGCGTTTCACGCCCATTTGACTTGGCACTTGTTGACACATTTGCCAGATTTTCACCAATTTTCACTTGAACGCTAAGCGCGCAGGCGACATAAAATTAGCTTTAGGAAGTGCAAGCGGTGCCGTCGCTGGCTGCGGCGGGGATGTAATCCCCTGGGCTTGTAAGTACTTAGTTTCCAGCTGTAAATTGAATGTTTTGCTTGTTCATTTGCTTTGCGTTGGTTCGCTTTTCGTTTGCTTTGCTTTGGTTTGCTTGCTTTGCTTTGCTTTGTTGGTGCAATCGATTTCTAACCAAGAAGAGAGGGGGGCCCGAGGGAAAAATAAAAAAAAAACGTGGCGGTTTTATAATTTAAAATTTTTTTTTTTTTTTTTTTTTGTTTTTTTTGCAATTGCAACAGCGCGCATATTGTGGGTGAGTTAGAGTGAGAGATAAGGTGTTAAAGTTGGTTGTGCGTGAAGTGAAGTGAGCGGCGCTTGCAATTAGGCATTAACAATCGCAATCGATATAATCTTTCGCTTTTATCGGCACTGCAATGGCCTTGCCAACTTAATGCTGTTCAATTGGCAATTGACAGCTGTTGTTGATTGCAAGCGCTTTATTTTTGTCTATTCAAAGTAACTAAATCTAAATTAAGTTTTTGTTAATACACCGCTGCCACTTTGATAGATGAGGATGAATGCGTGAATGCGGCAACTGCGTCAGCAGCGGCAGCAACAACAGGAGCAGCAGCGCTGTTACATTAATGCTAATGTGCGTGTAAACAAATAACGCGTCAGCAATAAAACATAAATTTAAAATTGTATAGCGGTACATGCGTAAAAATCGACCGCCAAATAACTTTTCCATATCAGCTGCCCAGGCTAGGAGCCAAACAATTCAAACGTAAATTTTAATTTGGTTACTGTAAACTTTGCGTCCGTGGCCAGCATACAATTATATACACATTTATTGTTGTAATTGTTTATGTGTTGCCGCCGTTGCTGTTGCTGTTGCTGCTGTTACCTTTCTTTTGTTTATTTACATTTTAGGGCAGGCGCAGGCCGCCAAACCAACAATAGCAACAGCAACAGCAATAGCAAAAGCAAAAGCAACAACAAAAACATCTACAAACAGACATTCACACACATTAAGCAATCGCAATCAGATTCGTTGCCGAATCAAACAAATGCGCGAAAATAGCGACTCTGCTGCTGAAACTTTTATAAATAGATATCAGATACGACGCGCGTTTGAGACTTTGTATCAATTAACGTAAACGTAAAACGTAAGAGCAACCCGCCCAACAGGTCCCCCTACAAAAACTATTGGCACTTAATTCAATCAGTTGGCACATCGTTTAAAAACACGCCTTGCTGTTGTTGTTTTTGCCGCTGCTGCTGCTAAGTATTATTATTATTACGGCAGACGGCAGCTACAACGTCATTGTTGCACGTTTTTGCAATAGACCAAAATATAAAACCCTATATATACATACACTATATAGTGACCATGTGTTTGTGTGTTATTTCTGTGGCTTTTGTTTGCTAAATTACATGCTAGAAAAACAACAAAACCGCCAAGACGCTGACGTCGTTGCTGTCTGAGAAAGTTTAACTGCAGAATTGTGTGTGTGTGTGTGCGTGTGTGTATATATATGAACTTACGCCCTCGCATTCTCTGTCTCTCTTTAACTTCACACTGTATTCCTAATTTTTTCGCTGTTCTTCCTGTGGCTCCAACTTGTTGCCTGGCCAAAGCTTTTCTAAGCTTTTTTATGGACGCCTGTTGCGCTTATACGCTTTTGCGGGGAAGTGCTTAAGAACTTTGTAAAACGATTTGAAACACAGTGCAAAACGAAATAAAGCTTTCGTCAACTTAATATATAATGTGATAAACTTTTTGGTATGTGTTTTATCGTTTTTATTGGAACAATAAATACATATTGTATATATGGTAAACACTTAAATATATTTTCGCTTGAAAAATACAATGCAAATTAGTTGATTGTGCGGCATGGCTAATTTCCTTGTATTGTCTAGGGTATTAAGACAATGTCGCGCCAAAGATTTATTTGCAGCATATCCTTTTGAGTTTAGACCTTTTCAAATGCCAGCTGGCTGTCATATCATGTACGCTTCCAGAGCTAATAGGATATTTGCACAATTGCCTGGCTGGCGGTTGCCTGCGACAATAGTTAGGCAGAAACCTACTGGCTGGCGAATATCAATAAATGCAAAAATAATGCAAAAATTGCCCGCTTTTGTTGGTCTAGACAGGCGAAATGGCAACTGCAACAGACGGCGGCTGGCGGCTGGCCGAAGTAGTAAAAAGGGGCAGGGACAACGACTGAGAGCGACAGCGACGGAGACAGAGAAACAGGGAAACAGTTTATAACAAAAGCCGCATTGTCCAATGCATTAACAAGAGACGACATCGACGTCGAAGTCGAAGTCTTGGACGTCTGTTTGGGTCTATTGCAATATCGACTGATGTTCATTTCCTGATTATTACATTATGTAGTCAGTCATGGACTGATGCCGAGAATTGTTTTGTTCGATTTTGTTTTGTTTTGTTTTCCTTTCTTTACGTTTCTTTTCGTTCTGTGTGCTAAACTCGACATGGTTGTTGTTTTAAAAGGGCTTCGCAAATCGCAACAACAAATTATTAAAAGAAAACGATAAAAAAAAAACTTGCTACCTCAGAGTTTCCATTGGCCACGCTGCATAAATAAACTTAAACTGCCGCCATAGTCAGTCAGTCAGTCAGTCAGTCACACAATATATAAACAACATACAATGCCCAATGCCCAAACAAAACCAATAAAAGTAAAATAAGCGAGTGCACAATATAAATATACATTCATATATAACGCATATAAACACTGATCTGTTCCACAGTACTAAATGTGCGTCAGTGGAGCTCATCAACTGACTTGGCTGAGTTTGCTGATGCTGCTGCTTCTGGTTTTTATACTTATACTTATTTTTATTCATATTCATATTCATATTCATATTCTGCATCTGTCTCCATGGCGCCCAACTCCCGGCATCTCTTTTGTCTGCTATAAATTTGTCAGAGATTGCCCTTTACGCTGAACTTTTGACGCAGTCGCAGTCTTAACTAAACCCCATAACCGAATAAACACTTAACAATAACCTTAGTTTATGTAACCTAGAAAAATGTTTACTTGAACTAAACCCTTTGGCTAATTTTAAAGACATATTCATAAAAGAAACAATGATAAACTAAAGTTCATTTGATATACAATTAAATTTGCTTCTTATGCATAATATGTTGCATAGAGTTAACCGGCCATTGTCGCAGATATACCCTGTATCATATATAACAAGGAGTTTAACCTCAATTAACGCACGTAACATTTATATATGTTTATTCTGAATAATCTTGAAATTAAAAACAAAAAGCAAACTCCAAAATTGGAAGTACACGGTATCTCGAAGTCAAGAACTGCCAACTTAAGCACTTTTACTTATTTCTTATAGCTGGTTCATGCAAGTATCGTGATGTCTGCACTTTGTGTGTCTATATATTTACTATATTATACATATATGTTCATATACATATACATAAGTATATTTATATGTTGAAACTGCTTTTTATTATCGTGCTTTGCGTTCGCTGTTTTACTTGGCACATTATTATGACGTATTGCCTTTTTATAATTTTTTTTTGTTGTTTTTTTTTTGCTGTTGCTGCTGTTGTTGTTGCGGTTTGCGTTTCGCATCTGTTGGAATCTTTAATTTTTGCTAAATTAACAATAAAGGCTTTTGGGGCGTCGCAGACACTGAGTCGCAAATGATGAATATTGATGCAGCTGTGCAGCTTAAGCTTTCGTTGATGCGCAGTCTAAAGATATACTTGAAAGATAAGCTTCCAACCACTGGCTTAGTAGGCACAAACTGTGTTGTCAGATAAGAAACCACAAAGTTCCTCTTAACTTCCATACATATCCTATTGACGTCAATACCAAAGCCGTGGGTTAATTTCCTTTGTTTTCTGCAATGTAAATAAAGCGTGATTCAATGTAATTTTAATTAAGTATACCTTATAAACAGTTTAGGATCAGTTGAATCACTGTTTACGCATTCTGTGAGTCTTTTTATTTGGGTTAGAATCTCTCTTTGTTTCTTGTGGCCATTTTTAATTATAATATATGTACATACAATTGTAACTTCAATAATGTTCGATAATGCATTACTTATAACATGTTTGTTCATATAAAATGAAACTGAATAAAACACTCGAATGCTTCCGATTTCAACAATCTCGCATTTATGTATATTTATGTTTCCTACTGTCTCTCTTCTCCTTTCTCCTCCTCTTGTGGCTCTTATCAGCCGGCAAAGCTCGCATCTGAAATCTTTCAAGTGGCACAAGAGTTGTGGGAATATCAAAACTGGTTTCTCTGTAGGGCACAAATACGTAACAATGCACATATAATATATATACATATATATACGATTGTGATAAATACAAAAAGAAGACAAAAATTAAAAAAAAAAACAGTTACAACAATAAAAAAAAGGCAAATCAAATGCGGCACTTGAAAAGGCAGAAAAGAGCAAAGAAAAAACATTGTAGTCGGCTGCTACGGCTGACATATTTCTTTTTTTTATGAATGAAAAATACAATAAAAATAATAAATGAATCATCTATAAAGTGACGCAGCGTTGGCCTTAACAGTAGCACTCACAAACGCACACACACGCACAACAAATATGCAGATATACGAAAAACTATTTAGCATCCAATTCACAGAAATGCCTCTAAAATAGCCGGTTTCTTAACTATTATGTAAATATGAACGCCGTCTGGCAACACGGCGCATGCGTAACGCGTCGTCTTGATCAACGGTTATATAAGGAGACAGCTGTTTGCTCCCAAATGCGGGACTCTAATGTATCCCATTAATATTACACATAAAATCATGTCTAGAAACAACAAAACGCTTTCAAGCGTTAAGTTCGACTAGACGATGCCCTTTCCCCCATTCTTCTTTAAATCATTCAAAGCAGTAGTTGAACTAATAAAAAAACACATTGAAAGTAGCTGTTTGTGGCGTAAACCGATTTATAGAGTTGTGTTTAAATACAAAACCCATTATTATAAGTTTAACTTTTTCTGCTTTAATGATAAACGTAATGTTTATTGTTAACACTTAATCACTTTGGCACGTGCAAACCAATCAAGTAAATTGTATTACAATTTTAGGTTTATTTTCAACGAACGTCATATAATTGAAAACAACTGTTTGGGCTTAAAACACGTCAATATTTTCTCTAATATCGTAAAGTCTTAGGAACCTAATTGCAGTTTTAGTGCTGTTCAAGAATTGCCCGTCGGCCCAAAACAAATTAATATTTGTAGAAACAGCTTCAAAAGTTTATTTAATAGTCGCTTTTTCGCCTGGTCTTAATTTAAGTCAAGTCTGATTTTGGCGCCATTCTTATATACATTTTAATATAACTTTAAAAGTTGTTTTTTTTTTTTTTTTGACCGACATTGTAAATGTACCTCAACATAATCGTAGTGAAAAACCGCATTAATCATCCATTAGGGTTTCATAGGAAACCCAAAACTGTCGTGCGGCTTATCGACTTGATATCATACGACAAACGTGAACACTTGTTTTTCTTACTTAAGCAATCGTTCAATTGTTGTTGATATTTTCTTTATTTCTATCGGAATTTCTCGTAATTAATGCAATTAGTAAACGATTTGTACGCATTCCATTTATGGGCGCCGTTGGGACACATAAAAATAGTAAACAAAAGCCGAACAAAAATTATAAATGTACATGTGTATTACTAATAATAACAACGATCAGCGGCACTATCAGCAATGTTTTGCTTTTATGGGTTCGAGTTCGAGTTCGAGGCATCCTCTCATTATCAATGTCCTCCACATAAAAATGTCTGCGTAAACTATCGAAGAAAAGAGCTTAAAACTTCTGATAAGATTAGACACTGGGCTGTATAGAAAATTATATTACAGCGTCGGCACGTTTGCGTTTTTTTTTATATATATATTTTTTTTTGTGGGTTGTGTTTGCTTCAGGCGTGAAATGTTTATTGGGTAGGCTAGGGGGTTTTTTTTGGGTTTGTTGTTTGTTTTTTTTTTTTTGTTTGGTTTTTTTTTTTTTTTTTTTTTTTTTTGTTAATATGAGGAAACAGGTGAACGCGCTGATAGTTAAAAGATGAAGTAACTTTATAAAGCCTTGACCCATGATACGATGCTATTAAAAAAAAAAACAATGTTTATCAGCGTTTAAAGTCGATAAAAAATTTAAATTATTAATCTTTGTGATGGACTGACAAAAAAAATTATACCAAAATGGGATTTGTTATAAAACTGGAGTGGAAAATCGACCGGCAAGGCTTTTAGTTACATTGGAATTTATCTATTTATATGTAATTTGGTTCGCTTGCTGTAAATTGTTTATTTATTATACTACCATAGAAATATGAAGTTTGTTGTTTTATTTGCTGATAATCAAAATAATCAGTTGTTCTACTTTTATTACTAGGAGGGGCTTTTTATGTTTATTTTAAGCCCTTTTGCGCCATGTCATGATTTCTTTTCTCTATACATTTAATTGAATTTCTAATCACGAGCAGTTTTACTTTTTCTTTAAACTATTATTTTCATTTAACTGCATTCGACGGCAGCCTATTATTTGAGCACCTTATCAATGCATTTAACACCTTTACAGGTGTCAGTTACTTTGTCTGTTGTTGCTTTAGGGTCGAAGCGGTTTTTGTTTTTTGTCTTTTATTTGAGTCTTTGTGCTCATTGTGTGCCAATTTACACCAGCGGCTTAATAGAGGTGGCCAGACTCTACTCCTTATATATACCCCATGTATTATAGTATAATTCATTGTCAAGCGTCGTTTATGGCCGTCTGCTGTTTGCTGCTATGTGGCTGTATCTTCAAGTTTTCACTTTTTTTATGGGAGCTGCAGATGCGAAGAGCAAAGAGCATTAATTGATTGGATAGCTGTGATAGTTGGTTAGTTCGCTTCGCTGGTCTCTAGTTGTGTAACGAGACAGATAGAAAGTGCGACAGGGACAGACTCGCACAGAAAGAGAGACAGGAATAGAGACCAGTTTCGTAGTTTTGTTAGTTTGCCAGAGTTTTCCAAAGCCGCACATGCCAAAATGAAAGTGTGAACAATTCAAGCAGCTGCCTCTTTTGCTCTTGCTCTTCCTCTAGCTCTTCCTCTGCCTGTTCCTCGCCCGTTCTTTTAGCCGTGTGACTTTCTTTAGCTGGCCCTGGCTAGACAATGAGTCAGTGCACTTTGTAATAAACATTAAAAACAAAAAACAAAAAAAACAAAATAACAATATGAGTAACAATAACTGCCGCCCGCATGCATGCCCACCTAGCTCCATATAGATAAGACGATCTTTACACGGCTTCTGACTTGACATTTACGTTAGCGGCATTTCTAAAGTGTTTACTCATTTTAACCCTCCCTCACTCTTTTGCAGATTGTTTGCATCACTGCCCAAGTATACGCAACATCTATTAGTTTTACTCTTTGGCACATTCCGCGTTATCGCCAGCAATGCGGCCCACGCATCCACGGGCATGACCAGCGAGGCTCTGGGCGTCTCAGTAGCGCCCAGTTTCTTTCAATCTTGCGTCAGCGATGGAAAAACCGCACGCATGGAGGATGTGCTCAAATTTAAGGTAAGCTCTTGCACAATCCTCTGGCTGGAATTCTAAACTCATTTGTATTCGCTCTCTGGTTTTGTAGGTGGCCACTAAGATCATGCAACACATAATCGATAAGTTTGCCACACACGATATCTTTGGACGTGACAACTATGAATATTATGCCCGTGTCACGGGACGGATCCTGAAGGTGCAGGATGAATGGATCTGCAGCTTCCAATATCCGCCACCACCACGTGGCAAATTGGCACAACAGAAATATGCATGTGAGTGAATAATTAAATAAATAAATCATTAAGTTTGTTAGAGATGTTGAAGTCATTATCTTCTGTAAGACAAATGAAAAGTAGAAGTGATTTTGCTTGCTCTTATATAAGATAAGACTATATACATACATATGTATGTATGTCAGCGCTTTTTAAACGCACAAAAAGGTAGATTTATTTCGTCGTCAAACAATTAAATCAAAGAAATAATAGTCGCTATGTATTTAAGCTTCCGAAGAATATCTAAACATTTAAGCGGATTATTAGGCTGAGCTTAAATCCAAGGTAACTTAAATGTTAGAAAGTTGTCGGCTTTAATCATTATATGTTTAAACAATATATAAAAACAAAACAAAAGAACTGTTGGATTTTATATAAAGTCGAAAAAAAAGGTTAATGAAACGATAAAAAAAGTTTGCATATAAGGTAAAACTACTAATAATATAGATCAAAGATTAAACTTATATGAACTTAACCAGCAATTTATGCCGATAATAACAGACCGGTTTTGTGGGACGGAGTTAATAGTATAGTATGTTTTATTAGAAACACCTACAACAGCTATTTTTCTAGCTGTTGTAAAATCAATTAGTTTACATATTTGAATTACAAGTAAACTTTGTGCTGATAGAAAACTAAATGATTGTTTAATTATTATTATGGCCATAATAACTCACTTTTTACTTTACAGTGCAACATTCTTTGGAGGCCGAAAAGACTTGGCTGCAGTGTCAATGCGAGCGTTGGGGCTTACGTGAGTACATTTGCCATTATGATTTGTTTTGTTTTGTTTTGTTTTTAAGAACTATCAGCTATCGATCTATAAATCTATCTAAAATCTATAATATTCCTTGGGGTCTGTTATGTGCTTAGTTTTTAAGTCAATTGTTTTGGGTTTCTGTGCTTTGGGCCAAACACGATTTTATTACACACTACACAACTGTCGCTTCTCTCCTCCTACGATATCTCTAACTTTGCACTATGCTTTAGCCACTTTCGCGCTTTAACTAACATCACATAAGAAAAATCTATGTCTACATTATTATGTCTATTTCATTGCTCATACAAAAACCTACCAACTACAAACTACTCTTAAAACCGCAACGTGTGCTGAACTGCAGTGGCCCAGGAGGAATCTCGCTCGACGCCAGCATTGCTGACCAGCTCCAGTTCGGCGCTCGAGAACAGTGTGCTCTCGCTGGGCGTCTCGCCGGAGCACTCGTTCATCGAGAGCTGTGCCCGACTTTCCGTATCGCTGGAAGGACCCGGCATCTTTGCCATGACCAGCTCCCCGCTGCCCGCCAAGCGCACTGGGAATGGCAATGGCAATGGCAACGGCAACGGAAGTGGCAATGGCAATGGGAACGGCACTGACTATGACTATGAGGACTATGCGGACGATGATGAGGATAATGATGAGCTGGCCCATGACTTTGCCGCCGAGCTGGAGCTGAGCAGCATTGCGCCGACGACGCCAGCACATCAGCAGCAGCTGCAGCTGCGCGGCTTGCAGCGCTACAAGCAGCGGCAACAGCATCTGCAGCAGCAGCAGCAGCAGCTGGTGGGCACAATGCACAACTCGCAGGAGGATGACGAGGATGAGGACGATGATGAGGATGACGAGCTGACCACCGTTAAGCGTCGCTATCGCCAGAACAAAAAGAAACCGTTGCCCAGCGGTCATCACCAGCGACGTCTGCGCACCGGCACCAAAAGTCTCGACGGCAGCGGCGAGCGACGTGGCAGCAATGCAACTGCAGCAGTCGTAGCAGTTGCAGCAACCGCAACGGGCGAAGTTGCTGCAGGCTCGGCATTGGCCGGCGGCAAGTTGAAGCAGCAGCATCGCACCTGCAGTCGCTGCAATCGCGGCATACGGCACAGCAGCTCGTGCAGCTCGAACTCGGGTGGAGTCACTGGCTCCAATGGCGGCGGCACTGGCAACAATGGCGGCAACTCTGGCGGCGGCATGACCATGGAGGAGCTAAGGGCCGTCAATCGCTATGCGGAGAGCACCAAGAGTCTCTCGTATTTGCCACAGGTGAGGGATAAGTTCTGGCCAGGCTCTAGAATATCCGTTTAAAAAAAAAAAAGGCAGCCTCTTCCCAGCCCCAAACCTCAGAATATCCTTTAAACCCCAAACAAAGCCTTCCCTTAGCCATTAGCCAACTTGCTCGAATTTTAAGTTTTGTATTCTTTTTCCAGGTTTGAGCAAGTTAACTGCAAAAAGAATTGCGAATTATTTAATAGTTTTTAAGATTTTTCTTGATTTGATGAATTTTTTACTTTTGATTTGTATTATTTTTATTTCCTTTCTTTGTAATTTCTTAATATTAACGCTGTGTATTTGTTTATTACCTATTGATTATCATTTTGTTCAATTACAATTTTTTTTTGTTTAATTTTTTTTTTATATATTCTTAATTTTTTAAAATAACGTTTGGACAGCCGCCCCTTCTACGCTCTTTTTATACCCCCCTCTCACTTTCTTACTTAACCTGAACACTGAATGAATCTCACTTTTTTTTTGTTTTGGATGTATTTAAATTATTTTTTTGTTTCCAAATGAATTTTTAACGTTTGCGCCTTTTAGCTTTGAATTTTGTTCTATACTATATACACATATAAATATCTAACTAAAGCTACGGCTGCAAACACAACAACAACAACAACAACAGCAACAAGTACTACTCCACACACACACACATACACACACACCTTAAACAACAACACACTCAATTTGTAAATTTAGGTGTATTTATAAGCAAATCTGGTTTTCAAAATCCAGCATAAAACTCCAAAAGTACAAAAACTACTCACTCAAAACTGTACAAAAAATGAAGAAGAACACATAACAGCAACAACAACAACAACAACAGCACATGTGTTTAATTCATTATTTTGTATTTAAATTTACTCATTTTTTTTGTGTTTTTTAAATATAAATTATGTTAAAAACTTTTAGAGGGAAGTACAATCAAAAATGTACACAAATTTCGTTGCTTAAACTTAAAGTTATATTTTGACTAAATAAAAAATTGACTTTCCTTCAAGTAACACACATTGCGTATATATAATCTATTATATTCCATTAAACATAAAAAACAATTATATGAGGAATTGTATATATTTATTTGTAAGTTTTTTATAGCGCTGATAATTAAACAGTTCTGAATTTTGTACATAGTTCATTGTTTCAGAATATGTCGAATCATCAAATAAACAAACAAAAGACAAAAAACGCACATATACAATTTTTTAGTTAATATCTTATCTTTTATATAATTATTTGTTGTCAATTAAGTTTAGAACAAACTAAAATACAAAATACACAAAAGCCGCACAAATGATTTTGTTTTAGTTGTTTAGTTAATAGCTTAAGTCGTATGTTTAAGCCACGCAATTGTTGTATTTGCATTGTTAATCGTTAATTTGTTTATTGCTAATTTTAGTAGTTTTGTTTGTTGTCTTGTCTTGTCGTAGCCTCAATTAACCCAACTCTCTTTGTTTGTAGCTTGTGCTCGTATCTTGTATCTTGTTTCTTTGTCTTGTTTTATGTCTCTTTTTAATTTTGTAGTTTGCAACCGAAACTAATCTTAAAGTCAAATACATTCACACACACAAACACACACACGGAAACGCCCAACTGCATATGAAATTTCTTCATTGCTTCACAATTATTTAATTTAATTTAAATGTTTCATAAAATGTGCTAAACAAAAAAAAGGAAAACATTTAAAAACGCTTTTTCTGCGGTTCTCTGTTATTGTTATTAACTGCAATTTCGCTTAGCAGTTTGTGTGCTTTAATTGTATTTTTATTTATTTAATAAGTATAATATTTTTTTTATCTGTTCTTAAATTTAATATCTTTAACTGCACTTTTTTCTGCTGCTCTTTGCTGCTGCCTTAAAATATATATGTAAATAATTATAGTAATAATTTATATTGTTAACAACTTTTATACTTTTTTTATAAATTATTTTTCGTTTGTACTTTTTAATTTTTTCGATTATTTAATTTCATTTACAAATCTGCAAATGTCTTGAAAAATTTTAAAATTAAAGAAAACAAATTTAAAATTGATCTTAAGAAAATTAAAAAAAAAAAAAAACAAAGAAATAATCAAAAACTTCAAATGCCAAAACTCTAATGCGAAATTTTTGAATCCCCGTCTTCCCCAAAAACAACTACACATCACTACAACAACAACGACGACACATGACAACAACAACAACAATATAAAAAAAATCCTATGCAAAAATTAAAAAAAAAATAAAAATAAAAATCACACAAATGCGTTAGGTCCATGAGCGCCAAACCGCTCGCATGCGCACCCGCTCCGAGTGGTTCTTGGGGCCACGGGATGCGGTTGTCTCGCTGCAGCTGCCGGCGGACACATGCAGCAACTGCTGCCTGGCAGCGGCCGCCGCCGCCGCCGCCGGGTATCTGGGCGGCGGCAGTACACGCGACATGCGTCAAACTGTTGCTGGCGTCGGTGGAGCTGCTGACATCGATGCGGAGCGCGGCCAGGCGGCGCTGCTCTATCACTTCTATCGGCGGCAGCAGCGGGAGCGGGAACAGCAGCCACAGCTGGACGATATGATGGACACCGAGGACAGCTACAGCTACAATCGCCAGCAAGAACAGCAAGCACAACAGCAACACATACATTCCAAGGGTCTGCTGAGGCCGCCGCAGCAGCAGCAACAGCGTCGCCTGCTGTTGGACGCCAATTCGGGTAGTTATAAAGCGGAAGCAGCACTAACCAACAATCACCAACAACAACAACAACAACAACAAATACAACAAATCACCAACGCACACGCTGGCCAGCCTAACAAAAACCGCAACAGAGGCAGCAGCAATATGTTGCAGCCAGAGCAACATGCTGTCCAGCATGCTCAAAGCTTTTATCTACATGAAACACTCGACAACTCTTGCTACTACTCCACACAAAATTTGCCTGTAACAAATGCTGCTGCTGCTGCTGCTGCCGCTGCTGCTGCTGCTGCTGCTGCTGTTAATGTTGTTGTTCACTCCGACAGCGAGTGCGATTCACTCGATGGCCGCGTTTTGCACACGTTGCAGGCACACGAACTGCAGCAACATGTGCAGCCGACGTCGCTGCTGCTGCGCCACTCCACGCCCCTCATGTTGCAACGGCACCAGCAGCAACAGCAGCAGCAGCAGCAGCGACGTCATCGCCAACGTTTGAACAGCGATGGGTCCGTCTTATCGCTGTATCAGTCGTTTGAGTTGCAGCGTAACAGCAGCAGCAGCAATTATGGCAACAGCAATAATAATAACAACAACAACAACAACAATAGTACCATCAACAACAGTCATGCCAGTAACAACAACAGCAACAACAACAACAACCTTGTCACAGTCATATTTAATGTTTTGGACTTTTTGTTTTAAAACCATTTAAATGCTTTAATTTCATGTTTCTCATTTGTAAAATCATCAATTAACCGAAAACAATGAAACATTTTGCAAGTGGAATGTCCTTTGTTTTAGCATTTGTTGCATCCCTGTTAAAGTTGCCATGACTTGCAACCAATTAAGTTAACATGCTAGGAAATAGTTCAATTATATTTGAACTCTATGCGAATGAATGTGTGAAATTTGTCCTAGCATCATCATGAATGTTAATATACATATATATGTTAATCATGCATCATTTTTGAATTGTATATTAATTTGTAATACAAACTAATTATGACATTCGTTCATCAAGTGTCCTGTTTTGTCTGCAATGCTTATGAATAAGGTATTCGAAAACCTTTTTTGTTTTGAGTTATTCATTTGCAATATAGTATTTTAACATATTGTAAACTAACTATTCCGTCATAACTCTATTAATTGAATGATTAATAAGAGCTGAATATGCGGATTTTTTATTATTTACTCCTAATGTGATGCTCCAATGTTTTGTGAGATCTTATGGAATAAGAAACCATAACAATTATAGCCATTTTAGGCAACTCTTGAAGCACTAAATAAACTTTTGCAAAGTTAAGAGTGCTTTGTCCTCCCAACTAAGCTTGCCCAGCGTAAAACAACCGCAACCAGAATATAAGTCACCTACGAGATTTTTAAATTTATTTTTATTCTACTAAGGTTATTTAATATAAAGCATCCAAATTGAATATAAATCTAAAAACCGTTTGCATGCTAAGAAATGCTTTCTTTCATATATAAATATTTTTTATCCAAATATTTATACCTTAAATATTTGTTTTTTTTTTTTTTATAATTTTTATGATATTTATGTATTCTTATTAAATTGTTATGATATGTATATAGAAAGCGTGCGCTAAAAATTTGCTTAAGCATTTACTTCGTATTTATTTTATTGCTTTTTATGTGTAAACAATTTGAATTTTGTTTGTATTCAATAAATATTTGCAGTTATTTATTTAATTTTTGTAAAAAGAAATGTTAAGTGCTTTATTTGTTTGTTTATCATACTTTTTTTCTGTATATGACATTTAAACAATTTATGTAAACACACACACATACACACACATTATATACACACCATATACACACCACACATTTATTACGTGCAGAAACATTTTTTATGTATTTCTTGTGTAATTGTTGTTGTTTTTTTATTTGTCTATACTAACTTATGAAAACATAAAAAAAACCCACTCTGTGTCTTGTGTGTAACTTGTTTGTGTCTTTTTTTAATGTATTTTTGAGTTGTTTTTGTCTGTTAGCGAAAAAAAGAAAATGCAACACGTCCGCAGCAGTAACGACAAAATCAACGACAACAGCAACAACAACAACATTTAGCAGTACCAACAACCAAACAAACATCCAACTAAAACCATGATTAAAAACAAAACTTAAGCCCTGTTCTTTATGCAGCCCCGTTTAACTTATGAACATATTTTGTTTTTCGTTTCTCTTCTTTCTCTCCTCTGCCATCCGATGTATATACATATGCAATACGTAACCTGTGTATATAATTCACATAAATTAGTTGGCAACATCCGTTTGAGTAACAGCGCCGAGTCCATACAGTATGCAACGCGTCGACCCAACATCATCGGCAATCCCAACACCAGCAGCAATCCCAACAGCAACACACGCCGCCTGCTCATAAACGTGCCACGCCAGTATCCATTGCGTTCGTCGCTGCGGCGCCACAAGGAGAAGCAGATCGGCGGCAGCCAAAGCAACAGCAGCAACAGCATCAGCAACGAGCAGTTGACCGGCAGCGCAACATCAGCAGCAACTGTTGCAGTTGCCGGTGCAACGCCGCTAAACAAGCCGCTGTTGCTGGTGGGTCTATTGCCGGGCGCAGAGCAGCCGCCTTCTGTGCGCAATTCAATTGCGGATTGTGGCAGCCTTGACTACGACACGAAAATGGACACCATGGAGCATCAGCTGAGCGTGGAGTGCGGCACAACGTTGAGCTTCAAGCCGCCGCGGCTGTAACAGCACAAGCGGGCAGGCAACGACGAGCAGGATGTCTAATTGGAGGAAAGCGACGCAGGCTCAAGCAACATTTCAGAAACGATTTAATTCATTCAACATTTGACTAGTGTTTAATTCAAACTTTACTAGCGGGCAAGCAACTTCTAAAAGCTCACTAAAACACCCACACACAAAATACACACACAAACACATCTATATAATATATATATATATATATATATATATATATATATATATATGTAAATGTATTTATGTGTATAGCAAGAAAAGGCTGATTTTCTTTAGTTTATAAAGATACGATTTAACGGATATTGCAACAAATTGCCAAATTTTATTTGAAAAACAAAAAAACAAAAACAAAAAGCAAAAAAGAAAACTACGAAATGAAATTTAATGCATAATTTTGTTGTAATCTTATTCGAATATTTGTTTCTTTTATTTTTTTTTTTAAATATTTTTTTTTTATTCAAAGTTTGTATATTAATATATTTTAAACAGGTTTTCTGCTACCTTATTGGTAGCTTGACCAGTTATACATTTAATAATAGCAACTAATATTTGTTTCGGTTTCAATTTATTTTCGGTAGCCAAGAATCTCTATATTTCTAATTAATCAACTAAATTTTGTAAACCGAATTCAAAGCACTCGTAAACATTGTCAAAAGAAATTCTAGGCTAGGTGCATTTTTTTTTTTCAAAACTTTTGACCTAAATATATATGTATACAGAATTAACAAAACAACGACAACAACACACAAAATAGTCAAAAGATTCATTATTGTACATAAATTATCACAGATTTCCATGTTTACAAGCTCGATTTAAAAGCAAAGACTCGCCCTGCAATCAAATGAAAAGTTCAACATTGTTAGCTTCGTAACTCAAACTCAATATTATTATATACGTAATAGTACAAAAATCAAGGTCGAAAATTTAAAAAAAAAGCAATATATATATATACAAATATATATATATTGAATATGCATACTATAAAAAAAACACATACTTATAAAAACCCATGTATATATAATTATATAGATCTTAATTTATTAGTTGTAAGTTTCAAATAATTCAAATCAAAGTTGTAATATATTTATAACTAATGTCTGTGTGTCCAAAAGATATATGTTATATATATAACTTAACTTAAACTAGTGCTAGCACAGCTCGAGCAAATATGATCGAGGCTAGGCAAACCCACAACCCACAGAAAGGTGCAGAAGTGAATACATTTTCAAAACAACAACGTGTACTTTAGAATTGAATACAAAAAACCCAAACACAGACTTAAGAAATTGCCCAGTTTAAGCCAATTTACTGAAGTAAAGGAACCTCAACTGAACAGTACGGCATTATCATCTGCATAATGTAAACCCAAAACTCTCACTGCCCACTCACTTTCTCTCTTAAGCCGAATCTGTAACATTTCCTAGCCATTTTCCATCTGATAACTTGCTGATTTTTCGTGTTTTTGTGCGAAAAATCCATCAAAGTTTTATAATTAACTCGCTGTGCTACAATATATATGTTTGTTGTTTGACGAAAAAGAAAACCGAAAAAAAAAACAAAACAGAACTTGAATTTATACATACGTATATGTAATTAGGTTTAGTTAAAGTTAAATACAAATTTTATATTGGCCATTTCATACATAGTATGAAGTCAATCTTATGGAGCTCTAAAAAAAAAAAACCCAACTAAAAAGCAACACCAATTTGTTGATTAGCAAAACTTTTATTATCAACATAATTTTTATATTGCCCGTTTATGTTTAGGCTATAAGCTATATAAATATATATATTGTATATGTATAAATCTTACATAGTACGATTTCGAGTGAAGTACATTCATTAGCCCTTAAATATTATAAATCTTAATTTTATTGTGTATGAGTGAACATGATGATGGAAAACAAAAATGAGTTACCGTATCAAGTGTGCAGGATCTGTTCCACATAGATGTAATACATCGACACTTTATAAATCTGCTGCGAATGCATTTCGAATACATTTTTTTAATATTATATTTTTAAAAATAAATTGGCTTTTGTATATATAATATAAGCAAAAATAAATTGACATTCTATGTTTTTCCTCATTGCATAAAAGTTGCACATAAACTGTATACAAGATTTCAAGAATCGTACATATAATGTAACTAATTACTGAATGGGAAAAATAAATAACGAAAATTTAAACATTTGAGACCCAAACTCATTAAGCCTATAAACTGAAGTATTAAGTGCGATCTGCTTAAATGCAAGATTTACGAACACATCATTTGGTCAGCTCTTTTTAGCCTTAATCTATAGAATTCACAATCTGAACTTAATTTTTAGTTATATAAGGCCTTATCCACTATTATGCCGTGCTCGATAAGGAAGCTTTCCACATCGGAGGCGAAGAAGTCATCGCTTAGATCGTCGGTTAGCCGCACAAAGTTGCCGATTAGCGCCTGCGCCTTATACACCAATAGAGCGGGCAAGCCCTTGGTGCGAAAGTCACGGCTCATGCCCGCCACGGAGCTGCAGATCTTGGCAAACTTAATGGACGGATACTCGCTGGCCAGCGTGTCCAAGCACTTGTTAAGCGTGCCGCAGGCCGATTGGGTACGCTCATAGATGTGTATAATAATGGTTGTGTGCTTATTCTCCTGCTCCACGCAGGACAAAAACTCGTCGTGGGTGCCCAGTTGCTGCACCTTGCCGAACTGCTGATGGTGTCCTGTTTGACGTAGCATTTCGGCCATACGCTGCTTTTGATATTGCTGTAAGAAGTCTTCGCTCATCAATTCCGCAAATTCAGCGTCGAGCTCCTCTTGGCGCTTGCGTTCCTCATCCTCGGCGGCTGTAGTTGTGGTCATGCTCAGCTTTTTGGCCAGTGCCATGCGCTGACGTTCAGTTTCCTCGCGCCGCTCAGCCTCCAGTTGTTTAAAACGCTGCCAGTCCTGCACAACGCCCTTGGGACCAGTATTAGTGGAGCCTTGCTGGCGGAATCCGCCAGCAGGGGCTGCATTTGGATCCGTGTTGATGGTCAGACCGGAGCCAGCAGTTTTTCCACGAGCGCCTTGCTCATCATCGCCCTCGTCTCCATTATCTTCCCCTTCGCTGCTGCTGCAATAGTACTCCAGTTTCTCGCCCATTAATTTGTCCTCTAGCGTAGCCATGATTTAGCTTTATTTCTTTTTTAATTTAATTATAGAAAATTTTAGCAAAAAGCAAACAATCTCACTCTAAGGTCTACAAAAGTATCGATTTTTTATTGCAGCAACAGCTGTTTGTGTGACCGTAGTTGGTGAATGGCAGCACACCGCAGCTATCGATAACTGTCTGTGAGCTATCGATTTGATTTGTGCGCACTATTTGAAATGCATTTAATACTTGAGTTTATGTGTTACTCGAATAATGTTAAATATTTCACGTAGACTTTTGGGTACTTCAAATTGATCAATTATCTGCTCCATGCTATTAAAGTCGGCCTTCTCCAGCTCATCGCACGAGTCATCATCGCTATAAGCAGGATTCGACAACGCCAAACGCTCGGCAAAGGAGACAATGCCGCACCAAGCGCGAAAATCCAAATTTCGAATGACATCCTGTTTATAGCCCAAGCGGGTTAGTGTGTTCTTTACATTTTTCTCGGTGCCATGAAACTCCAAAACATCCTCCAGAGCCTGTGGCAAACTGCGCCACAACATTGTGCGCTCTTTGTACTCAATAAGCGGCACCTCATCGCTGCCCAGTGCCAGTTCTGTTTCCGGCTCCTCACAACGGCTCAAATACTTGAGAAAGACACGCTTATAGAGCTGCTTGCGCTGCTGCGAGACCCACACATATTTGCTGAGGTAATCCCACGGCGTCATGTCTGCGAAATTAGTTAGTTTACCAAATATATATTATATGAAGTTTAAATCTTAAACAAACTCTTTAACATGGACAGATCCATGGGCACATCGAAACGCGTTGCAGACTTGGAGAACTTGCGCGGCATTTTGGAGCTTGAACTAACCACTGTCTTGTCCACTTCCTCCGGCGGCTTATGCACAGTTTTTGGCATGTACTTGATGGCTTCACGCAGCGCCCGATTGAGCTAAATAAAGATGAATTTAAAGGGAGCTCGTGTACTCCCAAGCATACTCACATATCTGCCGAAGGTGTTCTCTATCAGGTCCACAGTTAGATCCGTTTTGAGCGCCTGAAAGGCCTCGTCGGTTAGGAAACTACCCTTGAGCAAAATGGGCTCTCGCTCCGTCTCGCGTTTGTCCTTGGGCAGCAGACCAGCCGCGTTGGGTATCAGACTGGGCCTGGTGCTGGCATTCAGGGAGTCGGGACCCAAGGTAGCCACCTGAGTTTCGGGATCCTCGCTCAAATGGAACGTGGTGGTGGCTAGAAGATTTCACTTATAATACGTCCATTTCTAAATAGCTTACTGGATATCCTTGACGTACCCTGCGTTGGCTTCAGTTTCTTGCGCTTTTTACCACGTCGCGCATCCTCGTCGCTTAAGTCTTGCTCATTAATGCATGTCTTGAGCGGCTTGGGCTCCAGCTCAGCGTGTGAATCAACGCCCGTTGTCAGCGTGGCCGTGGCTAGCGAGGATTTGGGTCGTTGCTCGCTGGACTGCTGACGCCTTGGCTTCTTATCCTCATTGGCACCGGCACTCTTTGGTTTCTTACCCTCCTCGATGCCGCTTTGCGTCAACTCCGAACTGGGCTTCCAGTAGAGCGTCTCCTGCGAGTGCGAACGCCGCAGATCCAATATAATCTTCTTGCGCTGAATATTCTCATGCTTGCCCCACTCCGGCGTAATGCAGCGCCGATAAAAGGAGCCAGCACTGGTGCGCGTATGTATACTGGTCACCGTTGGTGTCGGCGTCATCGGCCTGGAATCGGTTTCGGCATAGCGTCGAAACAGATCCTCCGGTATATTGTCCGCCTCATGCGGCTGCAGCTGCAGCTGTTCGCCATGTGGCTTCTCCTTTGCGCCCTGGACCGGACTCTTGCCCTCGATGGCCAGCGATGTTTTCAGCTGGTTTATCACATCCTTGACGGCCGGCGGCGCTGGATGATTGCACAGCACCGAACAGCCCTTGGCAAACGGATTGAATAGCCCACCAAAGGGACGCAGCGAAAGCGGCATCGGCTGTGCCTCAAATTTCAACGGCATGCGCGTATCGTCGCCATGAAGATTCTTGCGCTGTGGGCGTCCACTCGGATTAGAGCAACTTCTAGAGCACTAAATGAGTTTTCTCTTTTACCTTTTTGACATATCGAATATGCCGCTTCGGCGTCGGCACCAGCCCGCTGCGTGTTGTGCCGCTCATCGCTGACTGGGAAACTCAAGTGAAAACTCACCGATGCCGACGGCGTCCATAAACAACCCAAAAAAAAAAAAACTAACTCGTTGCCATGGCAAAAAGCGGCAGGCCAAAGTTTTCACTTGTTTTATGGCCGGGTCGAAATGCAGCTCAAAAAACATTTATTTGGTAAGTTCTGTGTCACGTCACATTTGATGAGCAGATGCAATTGGCAAGCCTGGTTTGACTTGGCCAAAATGGCCTTAGCCAAATTCCATCCTGGAGAACAGCCCGTAAAAAAAAGTGAAATCATTTTTGAAATCCAACAATTTATATAAACAATTTATTATTTTTATAGATGGGCACAATTCTTTGGGCTCACTGGAGTTCAAATCATCCGGTTAGCCTATATAAGTAATTAATAAATTTGTTTATTGTTTTTCTTAAAAGACAGATTGTAAAAAAAAAAAATAAATGAAAAAAAAAATATTATTTTATAGATCAGTTTGTTGTTGTTGTTGTTGTTGTCGCTTACTAGCTAAGAGTTAAGTAATTGAAATTTGAGCGTTTGCGCATTTGCAGCGCTCCTCAGTACAAGGAGCCGCGATGATGCAAATGCCTCAAGCGTTGATCCAGCAGCTGGCGCTCGCTGGACAGCGACACCGTCGAGTTGGAGCGATGTATGGGCGGCAGCACCTGGTTATCGCGAGCGGGAGCTGCTGCTGCTGCGGCTGCTGCTGCTGTCCCGCTGGTCACGATGGTTGGCAAGGTTGGCGCCACTGTCACCTCAATGGGTCCGAGGCCGGCGGTGTTCCCCACAGCGCGCGAGCGCAGCAAATGATTGCGCAGCGTGGAGCGGGAGCGGCGGCGCAGCGAGTTGTTGAATGAGATCTGCAGCGAGAGGCGCTTCTGGGAGAGCGAGGCCAGATGATCCGGCGACAGCTCGATGACCTGCGAGGTGTGCGGTGTGCCGGCAGCGCTGTTGGCCATCATCGCAGCCGCCGTCGCCGCACTGTAGCTGGGCAGCGTGCCGGTGGGCGAGGAGCCGCCGCAATTGCAGCTGATGGAGGTTAGCGAAATGTTGTCCAAGTTGGCGTCGCTGGCAGCGTTGGAGGAAGTCTCCACCAGAGTATACGCCACAGCCGAATCCTTGGCACCGCCAGCCTCATTGTTGACGCTCTCAAAGATCTTGATGATGGGCACTATGGAGGGCGTTAGTATAATGCCCGCCTTGCGGAACTCCTCGAGTGCATCATCGTACGTGGGCAGGCCGGAGACAATCGTATACGAGGGCAGCGATTCGGCTTCATATTCGGGCGGGCAGTGGCGACAGACTTCAATGGTGGCATCGCTATGGTTGGCCCGATCTGCAAGCAGCAAAAAGGTAAACGAGTCAAAACAAGTTTTAGCAATTGTCAATTAGCCTGGCAGCTATGCCAAGCCCACCTGTAAGCAACAAAAAACAAAAAAAACAAAAATAAAAATAATAGGAAAAAGGCAAACACAATCCAAATTGCCAAATCAATTCTGTTGTACCTTTGGGACACGCCAACTTCCCCCCTTGTTTTTAGACAGCCAGCAGTTGTTGTGTGGGGTGTACATTAATGAAATTTTTATGTTTAAATGTCGCAACGTTTTGCTAAAAGCTACCAGGAAATGTGCAAGCTGCGTCCAACCCTTAAAAGTAGGCAACAAAAAATGTATTGCAACTAAGATGGGGGGGGGGGGGCGGAAAATATCCCCCTATCGGCCAGAGGTGAGTCAGCAAGGAACTGTTGATGCGGCAAGCGTTTAGAGACGAGCTACACGATTTTGAAGATTAGCCGCATGCTGGGTGGCTTTAAAAAACACACGAAAATGGCGCACGCTTCGTTTCACACCCTTTCTTTGTGTGTGTGTGTGTGAGTGGGTGGTTGGGTGGCTGACTGGGAAAGCTGGCGCTTGGGGCGGTACCGGGCGCGTTTTCACACCCACATGAACGGACTGTTCATTTTTTATGCAACGCTTTGTAAGCTTACAAAATTAAATTGATGATGCACACAGGGCACAAGCCACCAAAAAGCAGACAAAATGGAAACTCATTGTCATTTGTGTGTAGGCGGTGAAGTTCGGTGGGGGATGGGCCGAGGGTTGTTTAAGCATATGGTGAGCCCATACTGACGGAGTTAAGCTGCTCTGTTGTGCACACAGCTCAGCCAGCTTAAGCCTTTTTGTAATTTTCAATTGACTTTTGGTAATTGCGGTGAAAGGACTCTCTTGTTTAATTTGGTAACAAGTTGACTGTCTAGCTATTTTATGGCAAAAGTTTTATTTGCCCTACTGTATTAAAGCAACAGCGAATATTAAATTATGAGCCAGAGGCGGACGCCACTTAAAAGCTTCATTTGATGAACTGTCTGTCGCCATAAGCCCCCAGGATATACGCATTTCAATTCCCCAAGCGCAGCTTAGCACCACAATAAAATGAAGTGCAGCAGTAAAAAGAATGAAACGGTGTGTGTGTCTATGTGTGTGTGTGTGTGTGTATATAAAAAGAGAGAAAATGGCACAAAGTGTAAGTGCGTTGTGCATAAAGTATGCGCCGCAAGTTATAAGCCAAAAGCAAAATGGACACCAAAAACAACCTCACTAGTCAATATGCTAAAGGTCATGGAGATCCCAAATGCCAACAACTATAAGCAATAGCGCCAGCGACGGAGCTTACAGCAACGATGCGAAAAAAAAAGCATAACCTAAGGCAGGCCAAAGATATTTGGGCGTTCACCAAAAAAAAAAGTTAAACACACTTTATGTTGGGGGCTGTTTCTTTTTGCTCTGTGTGGATTTGGGCGCCAAAACCACCGCAACCGACAAAAACCAAAAAAAAAAACGAGAGGAAAACAAACGACGCAGCTCAAGCAGCCAAAAATGACGTGCCCAGGACGATGCTGGCGAATGGCGAATGGCGACATGGCAATGGCCATGCCTGCCAGGCGTAAGCAAGAATAACAACAGCCACATTGTGGGACGACCAGGGGAAAAAACGTGGGGTCTGTGATGCTTGCCAGGCACGTAAGCAGTTGATGTCCTCGCCCCATGCCCCCATACCGAATCTTTAGGCAAAGACACAAAAATAAAACTCCAAAAGCCTGCACAGTTTTTGGATGCTGCCGCCGTCGCCGTCGTCGTCGTCGTCGTTGTTCGCTTGTACTTTGTCCTTTGTCCTTGGGGTTGGTAAACACGGCACCAAATTGCCGTTTAAATTTCTCCCCAATGTGTGCGCCCGAGTGGGGCCAAGGCGGCCTTGAAACATTATTATGACTACTGCTAGTTGCTCGCTCCGGCAGGCTTCTTTCAAATTACCTTGACCCGCCCGCCCCGCCCCGCCCCGCCACGCCCAGTTGCAAGCCACGAAGCGAACGCAGCTCCAACTTTGCATTTGAAGTTGTGGCTGGCAGACAATGTCTGGAGGATTATCCGGTAGGCGTTAACGGCAAGCTATACCTCCCGGTGGAGTCTGATTCATGTCAAACGCTTGAAACCCCAAGGTTTATGCGTCTGGGCGGAGTTTCAACTACGCCGCAGAGTTGGGGCCAAAGCGGGCACTTCTCTTAACTAATTAAACTTGTTCAAGGTATGTACATGCAAATATTTTTTGTGCTAGCGCCGAACAAACAAGCTGCCACAACGCATGTTATGAGGAAATTGCAATGTTTTTCTTTGGCTGCGGCATTGTGAAAACGAGAAAAATGATTATGAACATGTTGGCACGACTGGCAGGACATGGGATGCGGATGCAGAAGGATGTTGTCTGGGTTCGATTGCCACGAATTGTGTATGAACAACAAAATTAGTTTGCAGCGAAAAGCATGCAAAATAAACATATACATATATAATTGGTAAGTATATTATTATAAAATATATTTATTATTATATTTTTTTTACACCAATCGCTCTACTTGGTAGGATAGACTCCTCTTGGTAGCGCATTAAAACTAACTGCTAAATTATTAGGTAGTAGGATTGTGTGGGTTGGAAAAAAAATGAAGAAAAATTGCGGCATGTCAGTTAAAGGCACAACAACAATAAAAAGGACAAAACAGACAACATGAAGACATGAAGACATTGTCGGAGCAGCGAACACGCGCCAAAAGCATTCAACAACAACATTAAGAACAGGAGGAGCAGCAGCCGCCAGGACGAAAATGTAATAAGTGTGTCTATTTGTTCACAAATATTTCATTTCCCGTGCCGTTATTTCACTTTTGGCCAACCCGCCGACATAAAGACGCCCGCACAATGCGTTTATATCCACGGGAAAGGCGAGGAAATCACGAAAATGAAACCCAAAAACTTAATTTAACTTTACGCTAACAATGACCAAATATTAAGCTACTAGGTGTCCTTTGTCATCATTTAAAGGAAATGTAATTTTGGGAAAATCAGGTGACAATGTTTGCGATGCTGCCAATTAGCGAGCTAATTCATTACGAACTATTTAGAGAGCATGTCTTTTAATTACTCATTTAATTGCGTGTGTTTTTTGTATATGGTTTAACCACTAATATCTATTTTTATTATTTTCATGAATGTATGAGGGTTATAAAACAACCGGAAGTACACAATACAACTAAAAAATGTTTGACTTATAATGCCGCGTAGGCATTTAGAGTAATTTATGCAATGCACAGCGCACATGTTGCCACAGCGTTAAATGTTATTAAAAACAATATAAACAACTTGCCAATGGGTGCAGCGCGGCGTTCGGAGGGTTCACGCCGTAGTCGTAGCGTGTTGTTTATGTGCGTCGGCGTCGGCGTCGCCGTCGATGGCAGCACTGTGAAAAGTGGACCACAAAGTACCAGGGCCCAGTTGCCAGTCAGGCAGCGGCAACAGCATCAGCCTGAGCCTGTTTAGTGCTGGGGCGTGTTAAAGAGGGGGGCAGCTCCACTGACACTGCTGGCAGTGCGGCAATTTTCAAATTGACTTTTGCACATGTTGCCCGCCGTAGCAAAATGCGGCCAAACAATGTACACACGAAGTGTGCTTGATAAAAAAACAAAACAAAAAACAATGTATGTATACAATAGGCCTGGGCTGCTATTTATGTGCGTGTGTGTGGCTGTGTGTAGCATAACGGTTAACCACGAAGTAGCGCCAAAGAAAAAAAAAAAAACGAAATAAACCCGCATAACACGAAGAAAAATAACACCAAAATATGCACTGGAGGCAACACTTAAAACGTGCCAATTGAGAGCGTGAGCCGCATACTCAACAATTTTGGCCCAGCCGCCAAATATGGTTGAACAAGAGTCAAATATCTATCAAAACCGCATTAACTGTGGTAAGCAGCAGCTGCAACACGCTTAAATGTGTTTAAGTTTCCGTTAGATTATCGCGAGCTTTCCAGATCGTAAATTGTTCGGTCTGCTTCAATCGATAATGCAAACACAAACGAGTTATCGTTTTGTAAGCATCGATACCTTGGCCCTCGTTGATCACTGCTCACGTGCTAAGCAAGGGCGGTTACTTCCACATATGTATATAGAAATTCATTTGGGCGAGCAATATTAAAATAGACAGCTTTATGTTAGTAACATTGAATTTGCAGGGTTGGTCTTGCCACATGGTTTGAAACTATCAAGATCTAAACAGGGTGGCAATAATGATCTCCTTTGTTATTGTCTGGCAGCGCGATTCACTGAACCAAGTTCACTCAAACGCCATCTGGCAATACTGCGTGCTCAAAGAACAAAAGAGACGCAGAGAACGAGAGAGTGACAGAGAGAAAGAGAGCGTGCAAGAATGAGCGAGTGTGTGTGAACAAGAGCGTTAAAAAAAATCTGCCAGCGGCGTCAGTGGATTTAGTTTTGTTGTAGTGGCCTCAGTGGTGCGCGTTGCCCGTGCTCTCAAAATAATAATAATTATAATAATTGAATCGAAAAAAGGTGGAATTAATTTATATAAAACGCAAACAATAAATTTTCCGCGTTGTGACATGCTAAAAATGACAAATGTGCCGATGCCGACAACGCTTAAACTGAGCAGCAGCAGCGGCAACAACAGCGCAGCAGCGACAACAAAAAAGACACAGCATAATGGAGTAGCGGCCGTCGCAGCTGCGTCGCTGCGCTGCGCAACAGACGACACGGACGAATCGGACGAGGACTCCGAGTCGGATCTGGATATTGAAGAGGAAGACATTTTGCTGGACGATGATGCTGACGATGTTGTGCTGCAAATCGACAGCGAGGACGAGGCCGAGCTGGAAGCGCAGCGTATACGCTTGGACGATATGAAGGCAGCGGCCGCAGCTAAGTCGCAGGTCAGTAACGGTAAAGTCACAACTGCGGCGAAGCAGCAGCAGCCGCTGCCAGCGTCGCGGAAGCCGCGTGGGCGTCCACCGGGCAGCACAAATAAAAACAACAACAAAAACCAGAAAAATAAAAACAAACGCAAAAACTCAAAGAGCCCCTGCGCTAGCGCCAGCGCCAGCGCCAGCGTCAACGCCAATGTCAGCGCCAGCGTCAGCGCAAGCGTCGCTGCCAATGCAGCTGTGTGCGTTCCTGCCCCTGCGCCCGCACCCATTGTAGCTGCCCAAATACACGCGGACGAGAAGGCGCATCGTTTCGTTTACAGTTGCGCCAGCTGCTCTCTGCTCTACGGGGATGCGTTGGGGCTCGCGCAACACTGGCAGAAAACGCACCAGCTGGTGGAGCTGGAGAGCAAACGCATGCGGAACAAAGCGAGCACCGATGAGCCAGTCAAGCTGGAGCCGCCATTGGAACTGACTGATGGCCTCAAGTTGAGCGACTTGAAATGTTGCGCACAGCTGCTCTTAGGTGGCGCTGAGGAACAACAGCTGCTCTGCTCCGCCTGCAATGCATCATTCGAGCAGGGCAAGGAACTGCAATTGCATCTAAGTGAGAAGCATGGCATCTTTAAGCTGCTGGTACCCAAGGAGGAGCCCAGCGAGCCCATGGTCAGCATACCGTGTGATTTGGACAATGGCAAGAGCGCGCCAGCGCCAGCCCAGGTGGAGTTGCAGGTGCAGGTGCAGGCACTGGAGCTGCCAGAGACGCCGCCGCCAGAGAGGGAAACTGCCGACAAAGATGATCTCGCAATGATAAGCGCTATGGTGGCGGAAATTGAGGCCGAGCGCAGTCCCAAGGTCAACAAGATGATCATTAAGCTGCCAATTGGAAAGCGAGGAGGACGCAAACGCAAAAAGCAGGAGAAACCAAAGCAGAAGCAGGACAACGAAGAAGTGGAAAGTCAGGCTACAGTAAATAGTGCCAAACGTAAGCGAGGTCGCAAGGCACAAAAGGCAGCACAGCCCGTGGATCAAGAGCACGAGAAGGATGAAATGGAAAAGGACGATAAGGAGGAAATAGTACAGCAGCAACCTAAGCGAAAAAAAGAACAGCTGCAGAAGGAAGACAAAGAGCAGGTGCAGCTGCAAAAGAAAGAGATGGAAGACAAAGAACAGCAGCAAAAGGAAGAGAACGAGGAGCAGCGGGAAATCAAAGAAGAAGTGGAACCGAGACGGGCGCGCAAGGCACGCAACTTTGTCGACTACGTGGTCGATGTGAAGGACGAGGATGACGATGAGATCGAGGAGGAAAAGGATACCGACTCCGATGCAGACGTTGAGAGCATAATGCACCACAACAGCTCCACAGACGATAGCCATGTGGCAGCCTCCATCAAGCGCGAATCATCCGAGGAATCGCAACGCAATGGCACCATCCACACCTGTAATTTCTGCAGCAAGACCTTTCAGCGTTTCTCACGCCTTCAGGATCATCTGCGCCTGCATACCGGCGAGAAGCCGCACGTGTGTGGCCAATGTGGACGTGCGTTCCGTCTAAAGATGCGCTTGGCCGAGCATCAGCTGCGACATCGCACCGAGAAGGCATTCAAGTGCGAGCTGTGCGGCCTACCGCTGGCCACCAAACAGGACATGTCGCTGCACATGCGCCACCATAAGAACGATCGGCGCTATAAGTGCGAGCGTTGCGGCAAAGGATTCGTGCGCAGCTCCGATCTGGCCATACACGTGCGTGTCCACACCGGCGAGAAGCCCTACAGCTGCGACATCTGCGGCAAGGCTTTCCGCGCCCGTCAGAATCTCATTGTGCATCGGCGCACGCATCTCGGCGACAAGCCCATCCAATGCGAGATGTGCGACAAGCGCTTCTCCCGCAAAATTGATATGCGTGTGCACATGCGCAGACATACAGGTGAGTGAATTGCTAGACAGTGTTTTCTTTTCAAGTGGCTTAACTGAACTTTTGTTTACCACTTTTTTTTTTAGGCGAGAAGCCGTTTAGCTGCACTGCCTGCCAGCGTGGGTATTCCTCGCGCGTCAATCTGCAGCGTCATCAGCAGCGCGAACACGGCGGACAAACAGCCAGCGAAACGCAGACGGAGCCGCCATCGCCAGATGCAACTATATCGAAGCCCGTGACGCGTCGTCCACGTCGTGAGAAGCTGCAGGAAAAGATCGCTGCACAGGAGAAGCTGCTGAATGAATTAAAGCGTAGCCTGCTTAACGACATTGCGGAAGAGTCGCCAGCGCCGCTGGAAACAGAGGAAAGCAAGCACAACATGGATGAGTTGGCCGCCGATGCGGGCGCTGGACCGGGTGGAGGCTGTGCGCAGGTTTCGGTGACGGTTTCCATGCAAGTGGAATCGGCCAAAGCGGATGATGACGATGATGAGGAAATCACGCTGGAGAAGGAAAATGCACTGTCCAGCGGCTCAACGGCGGACGATGTGTCCAGCAGTGGCAAAACGAAGACTAACCGCAAGATAACCAGCTATTTTACGGTTGTTGGACAGCAGGCCGAAATCTAAAGACTTATCAGACTCCAATCCACAATTCTTACTCATTAGCTTAAGATGCAACTGTACTTGAAATTCTGTAGCTTAGTGTACACCTCGCAGAACTGGAGACGCCGATTTCGCTTTCTTTATAAGATTTTCAATTTTGCAGGGATTAAGTATTCTCTATGTATACAGACTTATTATTATAATGAAGAACATTTTTTGAAGAAGAACCATCCAAGGTAACATTTTTTTTCGCATTTAATTAACATTTACGAACATAAAAGACTACGTTTTAAAAGCATTAATTATATCAAAATCTATATAAAAAACAAAAAAAAAAAAAAACAAAACAAGTAAGAGACTGCAAAGAGTTTATATATATACACATAATTTTTTTTGTATAGACAAACAGTCAAATATTAACTGTAACTGTAAACTATTTTAAGAAACAAAAAATTGAAAATTGGTAATTTGAAGCAAAGAACAACAAAAAAAAAAAAATTTAACTTGAATCGTTGTGATTTGAAAGATATTTTATATAGAATCATAACAGTTCGACTTAAATTTGTATAAAATAACTGTACCTCTGTACAAATTTTAGAGTTGTGCAGAATAAAATTTGATATATGCAAATAATAATATGTAATTTGATGAAACACGAACACGAAGCGAATAAATTGCCAGTCATGAATTATGCAATTTATGATATGTGTAAACTCTTTAAAAATTACGCATACTCAAATTCCAAATTAAATCTAGTTATACCTATATAAGATCTATAATTATTTGTAACATTTAAAAACTTGATGCATACCCAACTTACGAGAACGCTGCTTATTACACATATATTTTTTTTAAATATATATATCTATATATTTATTGAATAGTTTGTTGTAAGCAAATCATTTATAAGAGATTTTTTCTCACAACTTTTCTCGAATCTAAGCTAAGCGAAAAGACAAACGCATAAGAAAAAAGTCAGCGAACTTTACAAACGACAACCCGAACAAAAGTATAATTTTATATTATTTAAAAATTAAGAGCATTTATATACATAAATTTTAGTTGATAAAAAAGTCCAATGAAAATACATTTATGATTTCTATATGCTGTATTGCTTGTTGCTTTCAACCAAGACCAATCAACCCCTAGTGCAATTACCCGAATGTCACAGTGCCATTTTGGGGTGTGTGTATTTTGTACCTTTCACGTGCTTTCGATGGCCTTTAGTTTTATGATTATGGCCAAGCAGCAGCTGCTGCTTTTGCTGCTGCTGCTGTTGTTGCCGTCAGCCCCTTTGTCAATTTTACAGCGCGTCTGTTGCACGCTTCGATTTGGGATCTACACACAGGGGTTGGGTGAACGTATTTGTTGAGAGTGCAAATGTTAGAGAGCAAAATTCAGAATAGTTTGTCATATTATAAATGGGGTAGTCTCTGGTCCAAAGGGGTGGCAAGTGAGAAGAGCGCAGCGCGAGCAACCAAGGATCTAGTTCGGAATGAGCAAACAGGCTGGAATCTCTGTTCATCTCTGTTCAGGATTTATTTAGCCTTGAAATAAATCTTATATCACGTTTTTAAATTCGTGTTCAATTGCGTTTTTAAACAAGGTAAAAACAAGGCACGAATGAATAGCTGCGTTGAAAAAAAGCTTTAATTGAAAGGCAATAAAAATATACATACTATATTTGTGGTAGCTGATCAATTATTTGTTCAGTGCCATAACCAATCTATTTTCTTTTCTTGATGTATATTTATGTAGCACTGAATAGTTCCTTTCATTCGTTTTGTGTATTTATTTATTGTGTTGTGTTTATTCGAACGCAGTTTTTCTTTATTATTTGACTCTTATCATCATCAAAGCGTCGCAATGACAATTTATTTTGCTATATATACCCCATGTTGTATATTTATATATATATATGTATATATATATATTTTTTTTTTTTTGACACTCTGGCGGAACATCGGAATATCGTTTGCAAACAAAAGCGAGCGACAAACAAAAGCATAAAATCAACGTTTTTTGTATCAAAAATCAGCGAAAAACTAAAAACGTAGCTAAGCACAAAAAGCTGCAAAAAAGTGGGGTAACAATAAAAAAAAATTTGGTTTTGCTGCATGCGCTTTCAATGCAATATTACGCATACGACGTGGTGCTGCTGCAACACATGTCTCAGTGTGTCTGCGCTTGTGTGCTTGTGTGTGTGTGCAGCACAATAGCCAAAAAGATAGTCAACGTGACAGCTAACATGCAGACAAGAGCACACACATGCACACACATAGACACACACACAACGATTTTTGTTGTGCAAAAATATGCAAATTAAGTGTGGCGAGTTTGTTGCTGCTGCTGCTGTTGTTGTTGTTGTCGTTGTTGTTGTTGTTATGTTGGTGTAGAAAGCGTAAAAAGCGCACAACAAACACAAGCACAATAACAGCAAATATGATTAAAAAAATCTACAAACGTATACACATTATTTGGCTGACGGCTGTAGAAAGCACGCAAGCCGAAAAAAACGAGTATACGCCCCGTTGTACAGTCAACAAAAGCGACGCCAACAGAAACGTCGCTTTCTATGTGTGTGTTAGTGTGTGTGTGCATGGGTCTGCGTCTGTGTTTGTGTCTGTGCTGATCGCTGCCCAAAGCCGCAGTCTCAGCCACAACCTCAGCCACAGCCGCAGCCCTTTTTGGCTGTGTCAGCATTTTCACACTTTTATGCTGTTGCCTTTTAATTGAATTTCGTTTCAGTCTGCGACGCTGTCTGTCTGCCTCTTCTTTTGATTTTTACTCTTTTTTTCCTTCTCGTTGTTCTTTTTGCAGCTGTGGTTAAATTTAAAACTAGCCATAAAAGCCACACGCAGCGACGACAGCGACAGAGACGACGACAGCAACAACAAAACAAAAACAACAACAACAACAACAACAATAGCAACATCGACGACGCTTGGCTTTTGTCGCCAATACAATTCACCAGCCAGCCAGCCAGTTCTTCTCCGGCTCTCGCGCTCTGTTCTCTCTGGCAAATTTTTATGCTCTCTCGTCTTGGGCTGCCTGCTTAGTTGTTGGCTTGCCAAGTCGTGTTGCTCTTCTGCGCGCAGCGCTCGACGTTCTGCTGGCTGCCTGCTGCCGGCTGCATTCTTGGCGCGGTCGTTAACATGCGGCGCCGTCAAACTGTGGAACGTGTTTGCTCACTGCCGTTGTTGTTGTTGTTGTTGTTGTTGTTGTCTGGTTGCGTCTGCTATTCGTTCTGTGTGCGTGCGCGTGTGAGCGCTAATTGCGCGTCGGTTTTTATTTTGTTTTGTTTTGTTTAGCGCTCTTGCTCGCGGTAAGTTCCGCATGTGAGCCGCTTGGCCAGCTATCAGCGAGAGAGAGAATGAGAGAGTGAGAGAGAGCGGATTCTGTGTGGCGTTTTACAACACTATCATGCGCGCGCTCAATGCTTTTTAAAAGCATTTGAATTGGTAACGGTGCGTATGCTTTACGCACAGACGATCAGCTGAGCCAAATCAAGTGACATACATATAATCAAAGTTCTACGTTCTTGAGTCATTTTAAAATTAAAAATGTCCACTTCTCAAATTATAGATATTTAAATCAGTTTAAAAATTTGTAAAGTATTTCTGTGAAATTAAATCATGCAAAAAGATGAAAAATATTTGTCTTGCAATATAAACGATTTCTCTCTTCTAAGCCGATTTTTATGTGTGATACCCTTTTGATCATAGTTATACCTCCTTCTCGATTCTGGATCTAATGTTTCTTTACGAAAAATGTATTATATATATTTTGAATTTTGCGTTTATATATTCAATACAAGCTTATAAAAATATTTTAACATTTTTAGTTGACAATTAATTTATTTAATATACTGCAGATCACAAAAGGCTCCCACTCTTCTTTGCGTAATTTAAAACCGCTGCTGACAGCTCGTGCACGTAGTAGTAAAAAGGTATTACAATTATTTATCCATAAATCATGCAGCGATTAATAAATAAAAATCGCAGTTCATTTCCGTCGACAGCGAAAAGACAAACAAATAAACAGGCGAGCAAACAAAAAACAGAATGGTAAAAAATATGCCAAAAAATACATAAATAAATCATAGCCGAGAGACCATCATTCCAGCTCGACTGTCTGTTAAACAAATATTCATAAATTAAACAAAAATAAACTCCAAAGTCAGCGGGGAATCGATAAAAAAGAGACAACTGGTAAGGACAGTAAATAATACTTTTTTTTTTTTGGAAAAAAGTCAACGTTTGTAACTAACCGCTGCATGTGCATAATTTATAAAGCTAATTAAACGCGCATTTAACTAATTAAAAATATAGCGCGCTTCAATTATTGAAATATGCTGCAGCAGCAGCGGCCTCGTCGATTGCAGCTGCCCCCTGGCCAATTATGATGATGTGCTGAGCTCCAGCAAATTTACAAATTTGCAATTAAAATGGAACTATTTTTCGCAATGCATTTCAAATATCAAATGCGCAACGTGGCGTATGCGTAATGCTAATCAAAATGTATATTACGTATACGACAGCGTGACATGCCCTGGAACGTGCGCGGGGTGTGCTGAGGTGCAGTGGGGTGTGTGAGCTATATGTGTCTGTGTGTGTGTATGTGTCTGTGTGTGTGTGTCATGCGAGCAGCTAATTTGGGGTATTGTCGATTTTTTGGCTTTTAGCAGGCAAATACTAATTGACATTTTGCTACGAGTGGCACAACGCGGCGCGGGCTGGGGGGGATTGCTTTGTGAAAAGCGGAGTGGCTGGGCGGGGCGGAGAGGCTTTGGGGCGTTCGCTAACAGTAAATGCAATGCAAAAACAGTTTCAATTAAGCAATTAGCGCCATTGAAACAAATCCAACACGTTTTGTGGCTTATAAACTGAAGCATCATGTCGACTTTGGTTAGCCAAACTCCACCCGCTACTCCCATCGGCACTGACTGTTTTTGTGGGCACCGTCTGTTTAGTTATTGGCCTGTTACGGGCATTACCAATGGCAAAAGCAATACCAAACTCGATTTTAGTTACTGCTGCTAATTTGGCATTTACTAAGCGCTTTTATGTTGTGTTCGTCTCTTTGTTGTTTATTGGTTTTTTGGTTGGGTTTTATTCATTTAGCATATTTTTGCGAATTTTGCGTTTGATTCAATAAAACAACAAATGGCGAAAATAATAAAAAATATTAGCATTTATATATATATCTATCTATATTTATATAGATTTCTGTATCTATATATACATATGTACTAATATATATATAATCGGCTTAAAATTGTTGCATGATGTGAAAAACATTTCATGTACAAGTGGCAAATGTATTGACGTCAAAGCTACTTAGAGCTGGGCTGAACTTTGGGACGGGGCGTGGGCAGGTGAAAGTCAAATTTAATTCCCATATAACAATGATAATGATGATGCTAATGATGATGTTGCTGTTGATAATGTTGCTGCATTGCCATTGCAATTTACGCTTTATTAATTACTTGCAAATTAAATCAATGCCTAATTGAATTAACAATTCACTGCTTTATTTACCAGCTACTCACATTGAATACTGACGACTGAAGTGCGGGAGGATCAACGACGCAAAAGTTTAACGACTTTGTTCGAGGGGGTTTCATTTTCCGAATGTCTAGTAAAGTGTGCTCAAATAACACCTTCAACAAGAATAACAATAAATATATATTTCCACTTATGAACAAAATAAATATACAAAAAAAAAAGGACGTTTTAAATTTAATTTTATAGAAATATTTATGGCCATTTCCATTGGCCATTTTCACCACTTACAAACTTAATTATTTTTCAGCGAATTTCCGAAAAGGCTAACGTTTAAAACCTTACAAAAAAGAAGCAATAATAAAGACGCGTCCAAATCAGTTATAAATACAACGAAGCGACGCCCGCAACAATGACAATGACAGCTGCAACAGCAACAAATACAGCAGCAGCAGCAACAGCAAGAAAAATAGCACCAACATCTACCGCAAAGATAAACAACTCATTAAAAGGAAATTAAACAGCCGTGAGCTGAAATACGTCACTCATACGCACCATAGCACCGGAGAATATGCGTACAACATTGCGTATGAGTGACGTCGCAATGTTTGATAAAAAATCGCATGTAGCTATATTTGTATACGTGTGCACAAACATGTCGACGCTACTGTAATTTGGCCAGCTTATGCGACTGATTAAGCTTGAGCACAGATTAACATATGTCTTATATAGTTTAAGAGCATAATTTAACATTAAATTTCAGTTTTATTTGTTTACACACGTGACAACGCAAGGGCATTTGCTTTTCGGCTATCTACATATACATATTTGTGTTCGTTCTTCTTTTATAATTATTTACATTATGCTTGGCGAACACTTAATCGCCAATAATAAGCGATATCATCTTTGAACATTTGCATAACAATGCCGTAAATATTCAGCAAAGTTTCAATTCTGGACGGCTTAAAGACTTGATTCAAAACTTATTTGTATTTCGCGGCCTAGAAATGTTTATAAATACAGCTTGATATAAACAAGCGTAGCCAAAAACCGGAGAGAAGGCAGCGCCAGTTGCCAATTTAGAATCTGCCAAAGCGCTAAGTTGTTTTTTTTTTGTTATTTTTTGTTTGTTATTTTTCTTGGCAGTGTAGTCGAGTTTCAAGTAGGCGGATTGCAGCGCAGCGTCAGAAACTATTCAGGCGTTTGATTAATGGTCTGCTGAAGAGTTCCCAAATTGGGGTCCCTAGAGATAAATAAACTTGTTTCACACTACGAAAGAAATTTGGATTACCGAGTGCTGTTTACATAATGAACTGCAGACTGAAAGCGAGCTTTAAATGCATCTGTATGTATCGTGTATATTCGAAGATTAAGTTTCATTTTAATCCCTTGGATTGCATATAGATTTGCTTCCTATCTTATTGTCAAGTAGGTTATCTTGCCCATTCAAATGGATATCGTTCATTCACCACAAAGCACTTGATGGCCCCCTTTTAAGGTGCTTGAGCTTTTAGTGCTGGCTGCATTTGATGCCCCTCATTGTTATTCGTTGCACCTCTATTGAGGACTTCATCAAATGCTTAAACAATTGGCTGGCTAATCAAAATGAAAGTGGCCCAGTGACTTGGTATTTGGCCATAAACAAACAATGGGGCTGAGGAGGACGATTCTTTTGTTTGGTGAGCGTCAGTACAAAGCAATTTTAATTAATTAACACAAATTTGTAGTGTAATCGAGCCTTGGACTGGGCAAACAGCACTTGAGTCGAGACTCAGTGTCTTCCAGTCTTAGAGCTCCAAATGGGCCACTTGACTGCAGCTTTAATTAACTGGAAATGTTATGTTTGTTTTTGGACGGCAAACAAAAGGCAGCCCGAAGGGGCTACCGACGATACAGAGATAAGAGCCAAATGCATTTGTCTGTCTGAGCAGTGTGTGTGCCTGTGTGTGTGTTAGTGTATTTATTTGTGTGCGTGCGAGTTTAATCATTGCAGCTTGGAATTTATTAGCTAATTGCCTTATAATTTATAATTAGAACAGAGCCAGAGACAAATTATGTTAGGAACCTCATTGCTTGGCAACAGAAACTTCTGTTTCTGCTTTCTGTCCTCTGTTCGACGATTATTCGGCAATTGGCAAAACAAATAAGCAGTCAAGCCGACAGACAGACCGACAGATAGACATTTATCATTTATTTATTTATTTATCAAGCTGCGAGTTATTTGTGAAATGCTTTTGTCTAAGCTTTAAAATGTATTCAAGTCGAAAGTCACAAGACTTCTCGCTTCTCATTCGCAATGCAAATAAACAGCGCTAAAATTTCAATTTATTTGCATTAGTTTTGCTGCCGTGTCTAATTGTGAGTCATCATCCCATCATAATTATGATCAACGCCCAACATCGTCATCATCGTCGTTAGTTGCTTTGAAATTTAGTTTTGTTTTTGTTGAATTTGCCCGCAGACTTTGCTTTGGTACTTTGTTTATTTGCTTGTGTTGTAGTTGCTCGAAATGCCCTGCACTTCTTGGCTCACACACACACACCCACCCACCAACACACACAACAAAGCTCTCTTAGAAAATCTGGTTTTTACTACTAAATGGTGTATTTAAAGAGCTATTGTTCAGCTTAACTGCGATTCTCGCATAATGCGTATTGTAAATGTTTATAAACAGAACTTTTAAATTTTAAGTCTTTCTGTCTGATTCAGCAAGGTTTTGAGTAAGCGGCAAAAAGGGAAATGAATCATTTGGCAACTGCGTATTCGACTAAATATGTATGTATACATATGTACATGCAAACAAATTAATTTAATGCATTTCGGTCAATCAACAACAGCGAAGATGATAATTATCCGAATGTGATAAATTATAGAAAACATTTTTGTAAATTTTGCTGCTGCTTCTTTTTTCGCACATTGCTGTCAATTTCGATAGCTCGCCAGATCGATAACAACCTATATTAATATCAATTAATTAATGAATACTGCAAAAAAAAAACATCCTTTTGCCTAATTTCGACCTAAATACAAAAATGAAAAAAACCCCCCTGCGTATACGCAATATTAGTTCACGGCTTATCAAGTATACGACTAGTTGCACTCACATGAATTCTTCCACTGTTGAAACTTGTGATACAAGAAGCACGCACATATGAAAAAAATCACAAATACAATGAGCAGCGTCAGAATGACTCCAATCCAAATATCGCTGACCACATGGGCAAAATCCTCTTCCTCGCCGGTATAGATCCTTGAGCCGTGCGATATGTGAGGCGGCGGAGCACGGGCAGCGGGTATTACGTCGCTAAAGAGCAGATCGTCAGCTACGTCGGCCACATCGTTGGCGGTGGCGCCGCCGCTCAAATTGATCTCCACCTCCTGGCGATCGATGGTGAAGTTGCCCAGCGCCGAGTCCAGGCCAAGTGCCAGCTGCTCGAGCTTATTGATCAGTATAGAATAGTTGCCGGGCAAATCGAAGCCGTCCAATTGCAATTTGTCGGCGCTGCTGGTGGCATTGGCCAGCATTGCGGTTGTGGTTGTTGTTGTGGTAACATTCATAGCCGTGGCATTGAGACTGGGCTCCGCGGCGGCAATCAATGCAATGGGATTTGAGCCATTCTCGAGGCTGTTGTCTTCAAGGCCCGCCAGCAAATTGCCCGTCAAATTGAGCGCTTTAAGTAATTCGACCATGTTGTTGTTGGCAAACGCGAAACGATTAAAATCACTTGGGTTGGTATGTATGTTTTTCCAGCTGCCTCTCAATATATCTCTATGTGGTGGCACACGCGTTCTGTGGTTCAGCTATGAGGCTGTGGCTTCATTTCGCGACTGAAAACCGCCGACGAGTGTAAAGTTGCAAATTTGTTGTGGCGCTTTTTGTCGACAGCCTCGCTGAGTATTTTATTTTTTTTGTTTTTTTTTTTTTATTTTTTATTTAGTTAACAGTTTTTTTCCCTACGTTTCGTTTCGTATTATTTATATTTATATACAGATATATATATATATATGAGATTTTTCACTTTTCAACTAATTGTGTTAACGCGTTTGTGTTAATTCGCCATACGCATCTGCGGCTGCTGCGACTGCGGCTGTATCTTGTAGATACAACATTATACGGCAACTCGCATTGTGCCCGGTCGCTCTCGTTGTTTATTTGTTGTACAAATATTGATAGTGGCTATTAAACTCCTTGCTGGATTTATCTTAGCAATAAACGTTTCTAAATAAAGTATTGGTCTCGGTACTCGTATCTGGGTATCTCGCTATCTCGCTGACAATCTACATATGTGATTTTATTGATTTGCCAAGTTGATCTCTCATGGCTATAAAAATGTGGGCAAGTGTTACTTGGTCTGTGCTCGTGCCCCCGTGCTTTGCTCTGTTTCATTTACTGTTTACTGTTTCCTATCTAATGCCATAAAAAGCTCTCCTGTTTGACTTAACAATTGCCAGCTACATGCCAACTTCCACTAAGGACACACGTGAGCCGTCAAGGTGCAGTGTATTCAATTAGAGGTTGCGATCGGTTTAATAAGCAAAGAGTTTGGGTAAATGTTTATTTGCGCTACATAAATGCAGGAGAATTCTCATTTCAATAAACAAATGCTTGAGTTATTTTCCTAGCATTAATTGCGTCATATAAAATAAAAAAATAAATGCATCAAATAAGGTCGGATAAGTTGTAAGTTAAAATTCTGATTTTTAAATATTCAAATTTTACTTCTAAAAATTTATTTTAAAACATTTTTCAGATACTTTCCTTTACAAAACAAAAATATTTGAAAAATTCTTTATTATCTCTTTATTTAATGATCATAATAAGGCAAGGTTGAAAAGCTTTTCAGACTTTGTCGTCAACTCGTCTCGTCTAAGTGATCTTTTGTTATCTGTTTTAAGGAAAAACATCTACGAGTAGCTCCAATTAGATTCAATTGTATTCAGGTTATAACATGATTGCAGCTCATAAAAAATGAATGAGAATGCCGCTCATTAAGCGACTTGTAATTATAATTATTGTAGGCCTCATTCCTCGCTCCTAAATATAGTTACAGTGTTTTTATTTTTTTATTTGTATTTGTATGCCAGCCGTAAAGGGCGTAATTAATGAATAAATCAAGCGGAAAATTTCAAGTTTTCAACGCTTGCTTTTACATATTAAACAATTGCAACGGAATCAGAATAGTCGGGGACCTATGAAATTGACAGGCGCCAGATAATGCTCCCTAGGGCACATTAAACCTAAGCTTAGACTACATATTACTTGCTTGACAGCTTAGCACTATGAAAGTATTTATGGAGATGAACTAAATATCTGATGGAATATAATTCTATATGCAGCCAGTTTTTAATGGGATGCATTTGAAGTCTATCGTATTTATCTGATCTGATTATTATTTATTTATATATAATTTATTTGGATAGACAAACTTTATTGAACATGAATATTCAGTTTAAGCAGCATTTTTGTTTAATTACATGACAATTCTCCTCTAACTTATCATATGACATTATTGTTACAATTTAGTATTTTTAAGAATTTATTTGGCATGCACTTCAATCTAATTGAACTGCTTAATAAGCGATTCAATTCCAATCAGTCGCTCTTTATTCAATTGAAGAGCGTATTCTCAGCATCATTAAAGTACACAAACAATTTCAAAAAAAAAAAAAAAAAAAAAAAAAAAAAAAAAAAAAAAAAAAAAAAAAAAAAAAAAAAAAAAAAAAAAAAAAAAAAGGGAAAGAAGAAAACAAAACAAATGAATTGAAAACAGAGCAAAGGCACAGAACGTCACGCGAAATGGAAAAGTAGGAAGCGATTGCACTTTAAAGATTTTTATGTAATCGTATTTATGGAATTTCTATTATATACACATATATATATGTAGGTATATGTATATACATATTTGCTCTTGAGTTTCGCTTACATTTCGTTTATTTGTGCTGCCCACACGAGCGATAAACAAATTGTGTAGACTTTAAATAAATTTTTTGGCGCCAACTTGAGTGCTCGACCGGCGTTTATTAATTTGCATAAATTATTTGAAACACATTCACGACCATCCCATGACCTCTATCAACAAATTTGTCTAAGAATGCAAACAACTCGCGGCAGATTATTTAATTTTATATTATTGCAATTTTGAACCGAACGCGCGCGCTTGTTTACAACAATTAAAAAGTGTTCCGTAGCGGCCAGCAATTACAGCCAAGTTAACTGCAAAAAAGTTTATGTTAACGTTAACGTTAACTTGTCGCGACACTGACGCCGACTGCGCTGCCGGCGACGCAGCTGCTGCTGCTGCTGTTGCTGTTGCTGCGGTCTAAGTACGAGTATCTGTATCTGTGTCTGCGTCTGTATCTGTATCTGTGTCTGCGTCTGTATCTGTATCTGTATCTGGACAGGGACAGGCAGCACAAAGCGCAAACAAGCACCGCCAAGCAAAGAGCCCGAACACAGCTGACTACCGACTACTGAGACTGAGCTGCCGCCTCTGGCTGCGTCTGTATCTCTGTGCCTGTGTGCCTCTGTCTGTGTATTTGTATCTGTATCTGACGCGAAGACGCCGCAAAAAAAAAAAAAGTAAAAAAAAAATTAAATAAACTGAAATAACGCGACGGAGCGTCCAGACGCAGGCCCCACCGAGTGGGAATCAGGCACAGCGTCAATGTTTTTCACTATCGGAAATAAATTAGAAACAACAACAACAATTGTATTGCAACGTGAAGTGCCGAAGTTTAAATACACTTGCCGATTATTAAGTGGTTTTATGTGGCATAAAAGAATTCCCAAATAAGCCAAACTTGGCGAAAAAGAAAACTTCCCTTATTAATATTTTGTTATGTATTTATAATAAGCCCAGCTTTATTTTTAAATATTAAAATATTAATTATTATTTACGCAACAAGGGCAACTTTTTTGTCTCAGGCTGCAATTATGTTCAAGTATTTATATAAAATTTTGTTTTTTTTTGTTACATGATTTATGAAAAAAGTTAACTACTCTTTGCTAGGGCCTAAAAACACATAGAAAACAATAACAATTTGCGCTGATATTGCTATCGACGTCGTTTCTTTTTGCACATATTTGTAATTTTCTTGACTTTAAATGGCATTTAAAATTTTGTAATGTGTTTCTTTCAACTGCAGCTGTCTATGTAAAGCTTATACTTTTTTTTGAAATAGTTTAGTTTATTGCGGTCGCTCGACCAGAAGAGAAAATATATTTATTGTTTTGGTTGAATGTGTTTTATAACTGTTCAGACAGCTACACAAATTATGCATATTATTTGCAATTAATTGCATTTAAATTAACTTGCAAATTTCACGGACAATTTTGTACAGGCCAATTTTATTGAACTTTCAACTGACCAGAAAGAGATTTTTGTTCTAATACCCTGTACTGCACGGCTGCAAGGTGTGTAATAAGCGGTTGCCTTTAAAATTATTAAGTCGAAACTTAAATTATTGATTAAATAAAAATGGTATTTTAAATGAAATTTTCTTTAATTTTTTTTTTATATTATATTTACACAATTTTTATGGTATTTCTTTGGCGTGCATTCTCGTCTTTGGTTTTCGGTTATTAAAATTTGCATTTAATTATTTTGTTGCGAAATTTATAACCGAAATTCCATTTGACTATTTGCGCAATTTGTGGCTGCAACATTGATAATGCAAGTAATGCGGCATGTTGCATAGTTGCGTTAACTTTTCGCATGCAAATTGCGGCATCGTTTTAATGCCAACCAAAGGAGTGGCCACAACGATAATCAAAATCACAATCACAATCCCAATAACATTCATGCTCGATACTCGTAAATACACTCATTGCGCATTCAACATACTCCCATTTATTTTGTTGCTTAAATTCTTTGTAATTTTAATCATTGCCACAAATGACTTGGCTCAGTTAGTTGGCTATCAATTAAACATATATTTTTAATGGCAGCAAAAAAGTTTAAATTAAATTGCAACAGGCAGCAAAAACAGATTTTGGGCACCTAAAATTACGTATACGTCATGGCCAAATTTCTTCATTTTTTTTTCAACTTCTGTGCAATTGCTTAAAGACTTTCAGAATTTGGAATTTGAGTTAAACAGAGTTCAATTTCATCGCGCACTTCAACCGCAACTTTACTATCCAATTTATACGTGTTTGTGTTCTACGCTCAAATCAATTAACATTCTACACAGTTTAGCAACACATGATTTGAGTTATCAGCTTGTCGCTCGATTGATTATAGTACTTAAAACTGAACATCATTTGCACGTGGCATAAATACATATGAAATCGACTGCACCCCCAACCCGTCTCCGCCCTTAGGGGAAAAACCCCTGCGACACAATTGACAAAGAGGCTTGTCCAGGTGGCAGAGATTGCAATTTTGAAATTGCCCATAAGTTGAGTACTTTGATTACGCAGTTTTTTTTTTATAGAGGGTATTCTGTTTTCAGACGAAAACAAAATTTGTTAAGGCCTATAAACTTTATGTTATTGATTATTAAAAATAGATAAGTTGACTTTAATAAAAATAAAATAAAAACATCTTATCTTTCCCATTTATATTATAAATATTGCCTTAGTTTGTGTAAAAATTAAGTTTTTATATGGTAATTTTGACCTTGCCGAAAAGGGCATTAAGTCTTCGGTATTTTGATGCTTGGTGTTTCTTCTTGGTCAAATCTTATTGCACATTTTCCAAAGAATTAACAAACTGTGCTAAGTGAATGTTTAATATTCAAATATATTCTCGACCAAACTCTTAAATTATATAATAATTATTGCAATATTAATAATTACATCTAAGGGCAGAGCTTCATTGAAATGCGAATATTGTATTTAATTGTAAATTGATTTGCATTTACAAAATAATACACTTGTGTTCAAAACGTATTCACAAACTAATTAATTCAAAATAATAAACAGACATTAAATGAGATATAAAAATAATGTATTGTTAGTATTTCAAATATATTATGAATACAAATTGAACATGCCCTAGTAATAGTAAATTAAGGGAATTTAAACATAGTATATACGTATATTACAAACATATAATACCACCCACAAACATTAACGTTTACTATAGCATATACTTAGTGGGCTCTTAACCCAGTTAGTGTGCGTAGCCTTAAGTGCTGCGATAAGACAATTGAAGCTGATTCTGTGTGAAATTCGCATGATTTATGAGTGGGCTGCATTCTATGGCGATGGATGCTTATCTATCTGAAGTGCCGTTTATTATCTTGACAACTTAAATGCCGCACTGTCATTTGGCGTATATCAAATGGAGCACAGCATTATAAATTTTGTGTGCCAAGTGGAACTCGCTGTATATGCAATTATTTATTGCCCGTATCTGCCGGCATTGATTGCATTTTGTTTACAACTATTTGACTTTAGCAATTGTGTAAATATGTGAATGAAAACGTAAAATGTGTGAACTTATACCGCCAAGTGGCTGTTTATATCAGCACAATTTGGTTCCAACTGGTTTTAGTTATTAGAATTAGACGGTAAATAAAAAATGATATTAAAATTACTGCAGTGTGTAAAAGGTTCTAATTGAATGTTTATTATAAATTAGTCAATCAATATATATTTTGAGTTTAGATCAGACACTTTTCACACTTATTCACCAGAGGTTTGTGTCCACACTACATATTTATCCAAAGGAGATCAAGGGTTCATTTATGCACCCTTTATCATGGTCATATTTTCACCACTGGGCATTTTTAGGTTTGTGTCTACGCTGCAAGTACTTTTTTTCCAATTAGATTCTTTGAGCCACTCTTTCTCTCTCAATCCGCCCTCTCTCTTTGTATTGCAGACACATTTATCAGGTTTAGAACAATAACGGCAACAACAACAACAACAAGAACAACCCCGGTAGAGACTGTTGTTGTGCAAGTCATGGCCATAACAAAAAGGGGGCCAAAATATGTATATTAAATACATTTTTTAAGTGGCTTTTGTTATTGTTACTTTTGTTGCTGCCAAGTTATAATAATCAACAGGTGCAAACTGGTAACTGGTTGCGCATGCGTGAAATAATCTGGCTAAATTAAAACAAAACCAAAACAAAAAAACTAAAAAAAAAAAACTGGCACAGAGAAACACTCACTGAACTTAGTCATGGGATTCACAAAGCTCACATGATGTCTCGAAGTCGTCAAGTACCAAGCTACAGTAGAGTCCATAAGAAGCGCCTGCAAGTCTGGCTAAGCGACAAAGTAAAATCGCCTGTAAATCTATCAGTTAACTATGCGCTGTGCTGTTTAAATTGCCTATCTGAGGAATGTTGCACTCAGTAAATATCTGCGAGTCATGCTGAATAGCGTTGTGTGTTATTAACCTTTTGAACGGATCTTCAGTCAACTCTTTACAGCGATTCATGCAGTTGACTACGCTTTAACCACAACGTCATCATTGTTTGCTTTACAGTCAAGCCTCACTGACTGGATGTAAGCACGCAGAGTATACATATATTTATAAGTATTCGTAGGGGTCTATAACTTAGTGAAAAAGGTTAGTAAACGTCTTATCTAAGAGAGGGAGATAGAATGCTGGTAAGCGTGGGTAATCTGTTTCCAGGCAGAAATGTGTTTATATAGCTTCTGCATTTAATTATAGAACATGAATAAGTTCTATGGACTTTCATACATCTGTTTAGCTCTTTTGAAAAAAAAAAAAAAAAAAAAAAAAAAAAAAAAAAAAAAAAAAAAAAAAAAAAAAAAAAAAAAAAACAAAAACAAAAGAAAAAGAAAGAAAATCAAACAATGTCTGATGAGTTATAAGAAGACAAAACAATAATGAAAATAATATAACAATAGAAATGTTTATTTTTAGATCAACAATTTGAATTCTAGGTAATTTTAATAAAAATAACAATATTTGTTTAAGCTAATATAAAAAACTTGCCCAAGTCTTATGCATATTAACCAGACTCAAAATGGAATCCCCGTTGAGCACGCTTCCTCGACCAAAACATCAAGAGTTCACTAGTTATCTTGAGCTCATATTAAAGTTAAAATATATAGTCTGCTGTCAGTAACAATGACACTAATACGATTTGTATGTTAAAATCCTTCGGCACATTTTAATTTATGCCATATTCAAACGGAAGCGATCAAACGCCTCATTACGCGTCAGTTCCAGTTTCAATTTGGTTTCCTTTCCTTTTTTAATAAAAATACAAAAGTAGATTTCTGGGCTCTGTTGTGGACATTGTTGACAAACGGCTCGTAAATTACTCGCCCATATTTCAGGGCATTTAATGAGAGGAGGGTTTTCACCTTTAGCGTACCGGGCCTGATTGGCCACGGTTACGGTTGGTTCTGGCCGGGCCTGGTCATTTTACGTTTTGCTTGAATGCACCGCAACGGAAGTCGCTGGCGAGCTGAATGAGGTCGAAGAATGAGAGGCCAAGTTGGTGACAATCTGCTTTATGGGATCGATAATTGAATGGCGTTTGCATAACTCGCATGAGCTATTGGAAGTTCATGTGCCCCCTTTTCAATTTCCTGTTCTCACACACACACACACAAAGTGTAGCCAAAAGGCAAACAAATCAATATGAATAAACCAGCCGAAAGAGATGAAAAAGAAGCGCACACACACACACACATATAGGTATATATCTGGCTACATATGTCAATGAATCCGTGTGTGTACCTGTCTGAGGTGCAAAAGCAGTTACCACAGGGGGAAAAAAAGAAGAAGAAGGAAAACTGAATACAACGGAGTCGCAGTTGCGGCAAAGGATGCGCGAGCATTGAGTGCCTTTTGCGAGGGGTGCCTAACCGTTTCCGTTTAGCAAAGAAAACAATAACAATGAGAGATTTTTCAGCTGATACCCGTACAGCAGCGACAGCGACCGGAAAAGCGCATTTAACGCGATTTGATGGTTTACAAATTGGCTTAAACAGCTATCTCCGGCAGCGGCAGCGGCATCGGCATCGGCAAAGAACGCCAAACAACTGACGGCATTCTGTTGTATCCTTTTATTTTGTATCATCTTTTTTTTTGGTTTTTTTTTTTTGACTGCGAGACATGTGTTCGTCTAAAGGATATGCTGGAGATGCGGCGCGCTGGGCTTGATGAGATTGTAGCAATGGTAATAGCGCATGGGCTTAAAGGAGTTGCGTGTCGAGCCAAGACAAAGGCCGCAGCATTGAATAGAGCCAAGTTTGTGCCAGATGTGCAGGAAGCTGAATTCTCAGTTAGGGTATGTATATTTATATGTCCTTTTATTTATGCCAGCTTACTTAGTTAATCAAAGAGCTTTCAAGCAATTCAAATACTATCTTATTTTCCACATCTAACAGCATTTCTCAGTATCCTTTGCTGGCAAAAGTTTCCCAGCGCGCTTTTCGCATGAAAACGCGTATCGAAATTTTGCGATCTGTGCAGACAGTTTGAAGTAACTACGGACAAGTTTCGTCGGGTCTTTGGGCAAAGTGCAACTAGACACACCTTGTGTGTGTGTGTGGCGGCAATCTTTTGCCAGTGTTGAACAATCAATCATAATTGTTTTTCAGTTTGTCAACAAACTTGCCGCGTGAAGCGCTTCACTTGTTGAAGTTGCCCGTGCACAATTTTATCGCAATGCAACCAGACGGTGGGCGTGGCTGGCGCCCTAAGTCCTAACAAAAGCCGTTGACTTTGCCACCGTTAGAAGTGGCACGTTGCACGTTGCGCGTTGCGCGTTGCACGTTGCTCGTTTGGCGGTGCATAAACTTGCGGAAAAAGCGCGCCAGGGGAGTCGCCAACAACAAACGCGCAGCGACAACTGATAAGCGCTGAAACGGAAGTGCCACACACACACACACACACACACACAACACACACAATCACACACACACACACACAGAGCAACCTGTCTGTGTATTGACAATATGGCGCCGTGGGGGGGGGGGGGGGGGGGGGGGGGGGGGGGGGGGGGGGGGGGGGGGGGGGGGGGGGGGGGGGGGGGGGGGGGGGGGGGGGGGGGGGGGGGTTGTTCATATTGATGGACGGAGTTGCTATCAATGCCGCTGTTGGAATTCCCGAGGCAAGTACCTCGCTGGCACTGAAAACCGATTACGTTAGCTGGCGACTAAAGGCTGATGATATGCAAGGACTTGCTACCCCCTCTCTGTGTGTGTTTGTGTGTGAGAGTGTGTGTGTGTGCGTGTTTGTATACTTGTATATCTGTGCAAACACAGAAGGCGCCGGGACGCGTTAACATATGATTGTCGTGTGTCTCGTTTGTGTGTGTGTGCTGCACATAAAAAGGATAAAGGATAACGAAGCGCAAATTTCAAATAATCATGAATATTACATGAGCTGCAAAGTAGACAAACGTTACACACAGGACACAGGACACAGGACACAGGCAGAGACGCACACAGGAATACAGTAACGACGCCTGGACGGGGATTTATATGAAAATCATTCACACAAACCAAATTATTTATTAATGTTCTATGCAAAATGTTCCGCTAAGCTGGCAGCCCTTAAGAACTCGACACTTTGACAGTTTTCTTTTTTGAGCATTACCGAATGTTGGGGTTTTCGCATTTGAATTGACTCGGAAAAGTTGAAAAGAACATTGAGCTGAGAAATCGATTACAAAATTTGTTTGGTTGACTGCTTTAAACGGCTTTTGGGAAAAGCTACTTACCTAAGTTAAAAGGAATTACAGAAAATAATAAATGGAATTATTTATACAAATATCAAAGGAGATGTTTTTATAAAATATAAATATATTTAACTTCATTAGTCACTTTAAACATACTTTACGTTTAAGTTCTTTAAACGAGAAAAGCACTCACAGCCCTATGAATGATATGACAAGCCATGGCACAGAGTAAATGCATCAGAGACGCTCTGCAGTGACGTCACAAAGGAAAAGCCAAAATCAACTTGACTGATAGCAACAGCAACAGCAACAGCAACAACAACAGACCAACAGATGAAAAAAATGGGAATCAAAAGAGAAGCCGGCAATGAGCTTGCAATAATGTGATAAGCGCAGCGGAAATGAAAACAAGCACAAGTGAGCGTTGACGATGGATGGATGGGAACGACAGCTGAGAACAACAACAACCAGCAACCAGCAACCAGCAACCAGCAACCAGCAACCAACAACCGACAGCAACAACAACAATAGAGGCAATAAGCAGCACCCACAACAAAGAGTCAGCACTTAAAAGGCGGCAGCAACGTCAAGCGGCGGCCAATAAAAGTAAAATTGCCATTGGAGTCTTATTGGAGCCTCATTGGAGTCGAACTACCGTCGTGGTGCCGTGGCACGTATTGCCCGCTTCTGCCACTTGCCACTTGGCTCATGTGTGGCGCATTTTGCTTCAATTATTTTTATTGGCACGGCGCAAAAATTTATGTTGCATACTTTGCAGCGCGGCGGCAGACGTGGCGTTAATTTCGTTATGGCAAAATGCAACGACTTCATGTGTGTGTGTGTGTGCGTATATATATGTGTGTGTGTGTGCATATCAAAGAGGCAGCCAGGCGAGAGCGTGCGGGTAAAGAAAATGGGCGCCAATGTGGCGCCATTGCATACAGTGGCGTTGAATATTGAAAAGTTTCGAGTATCTTAATTAAAGGTTAAGTGTGCGCCTTTTGAAAGCGCGAATTATGGTAATTTACGTTGAAAGGCTGCCAAGTGAGCAGCAGCACGGGATTTGCCATTGGTAGAGCAGGAGCAGCAGGAGCAGCATATAAATAAGTGAGTAGTGTGAGTAAAATCACTTTAGTATATAAAATGTACCCATCGATTGAGTTTTATATGGTTTAAATTGGTTTCAGAGTTCGTTTAAAGTTAAGTCATGGCAAATAGCCGTTGATATGTGGAGTATTTGTTTATGTATAAAACTAAATAAAGACATACAAAAATATGTTATAAAAAGTACGAAAACTTTTATGCATAACATAGTTTTATATAGTCTATCAAAACAAGACAAAAGTGCTTTTAAAAAGTGTTTATGGGAAAGTCAAGGTAATAACTTGGAAAGTGTGGACTTTATTCAGATGGTTTATATGGGTTATCTAGCCCAGAGCACAACCCAAAAGTATTTTAAAAATATTTGAAATATATAAATAAAATTTAATCATTAAATAATTAACAACTTATAATAATAATATAATAATTGTAGTGCATATTATATTAAAACGCCAACTGCTTACTAACCGAATTAAATGGGTGTGATAATAATTAAGCCACAGTTCCAATTAAAGCATTGAACTAAAATTGTTGCTGGCAATTAAAATTCGATACAGCGAACACAATTTATGTATTGTTCATTTCGAAATGACACAATTCATTCAAACGGTATCAAGTGCAGAAGCGAGAATCATCAATACGCACATTTAACATTATTAATTAATATAAATGACACTACAAAACCAAAGCAATTTGCATTTATTTATAATTGTACAACAAAAGCAATTAAATGCAACTTAATCAAATTGCATAATGTCAACTACAAATGCAGCTGAACAGCTTACCAGCTCACCAACTGACCATCCGCCCTGTCCCCAACACACACACACAAATCCAATTGACCCCAATACAAATCCAACTACAACTAACTACACACACATATATATATATAAATATATTTACATATATATATCTGCGTGTAGCTGCCATGTTCGTCGATGCGGACAATCAATAAAAATTACCCACAATCAGCAGGCGAACGTGTGAAATGTCAGCCAGCTGGGCGGTATTGTCATTGCCGACGAGCTCTTCTTCTTCTTTTGGCCAGCGCTAATAAAAAATGTAAATTTTATGCACAATTTATAGAAAAAATGTTGCACAATAAATACAAATTAGACGAAATGTCAAAGCAAAAGCTCAATGAGAGCAATTGGAGTGGACCAAAATGCACAAAACAAAGCAACAATTTAAACGAGCAACAAAGTTGGCGAAATAAGCAAAATAAATTAAATGGTAAACAAAAATATGCTAAAATAATATATATAAAATTAATGGAGATATATAAATAAATAAAAATATATATTATACATTTCCAGAAGTTTTATCGAATATGGAAAAAAAAGAGAAAAGTAAATATAAAAACTATAAGTTGAATAATGATAAAAATATATAAAAAATAGAAATGAAAAAGAAATTGCAAATGAAATGCCTTCAATTCCATTGGCTTTCATTTGCAGCCAATTGGTTCATCCGGAATGTGGAATATTAGGTTTCAGTGTACAGCCAGCTAGCTAAACAGCCAGCAAATCCAATATTATGGGAAGCCTCCGTCCGGGACAAGTTGCAAACTCACGTAGGGCTGCTGTCTGATAGCTGTGAGCGATATTTTCAATGCGCTGTCGGTAAAAATTACGCACATTTAGTTGGTGCCTGGTCCGATGATGTTTTCAGCGAGTTTCTTGGCCAACGATGCCGGCGGCAGGACATGAATATTTTAAAAAATTCGCATTGCTCTCAACGCAGTGCTGTACGTGGGCAGCAGCAGGAGCTAAAGATGCTGCAGGCGCCGCAGGATGAGGAGCCTGAAGAAACGCACAATGAATAATTTAAGAGCAGCAGCAGCAGCAGCAGAAAAAGAAGAAGCTGGTGGAGCTGCCTTCGGAGGCCGTCTTGGCGTCATCAAATAATGCCAAATGAGCAATCAAAGTGCCATGAAGGACTAACTAAGCAGCAGCTACGCCAACTCCAAATCCTCCTTCTTCCCCGCGCTGATGAGATGGCTGTAAAAAATGATGTACACGAATAAACAGCAGGTGGGGCAGGGCCAGAGTCGGGGGCAAATGCCAATGGAGCGCGTAAACAGCAAATAAAACGCTGACAATTTTGCCATCATAAATAAAGGAAAACCAAAATTTTAAAGTATCTACGAATCGAAGAGGAAAACTGAATTAAATATTAAACCGAAGAAGCAACTCGCCAAGGCACTTGGCTCAATTCTCTATGTGCGAATTTCTCTTATTGTGTGCCACAGACAAAAACTTATTATAAGCCAAAGCTGCATCAGCTGTGCCCCGGGGGGTGGCAGCGAGTTCTTGGGGGCTGCTGATGCTCTCAGTTATTGTCTCAGCCATATTGTCGATATGTAAGTAATTGGTATGTACAACTGTGCCTGCTGCTCGGCTTGCCAGGAGCTGAGAGAAATGCGGTTATGAATTTCTGAACGGAAAAAGCGGAGTGCGACGGAGTAGCTGATGCCCGAGGTGCAGTGGAAAAGTTGAGGGGGATACCGAGGATGTGAGAAAGTGCGGCAGGAGCTGCTGCAATTGCTGCACACAACTTTTATTAAAAACTTGTGCAGTGCCGAGCTGTGTCGAGTCGATGCACAGGGCGCTGATATAATATAAAAGGCTAAATAAAATGAGAAACTTTCATAAAACATTTGTGACTTTCGCAATTTTTTATGGTTGCAACTTAAAGTTATCTCTGCTGCACTCAACCTCTGCACCCTCTTTGTACGCATTAACTTGGTTCACGTTTACGAACAGGGCTTGGTTAGTGCAAGAATTTATCGCATGACACACTAAGGCGGGTCTTATGTAGTTATCGAAATGGGCCAATGCGCTCAAGTGCATACATTGAACGGGCGACCATCAAATCGATTACTTACGAGCTTCTGCACGGCATTTTCCTGCTTTCAGTCCTTGAGTCCTTACGCCTTACGGCTTATATTGCTAAAAGGAATGAACGCATCGACATAACATTTCATGATTATGTCGTTGGGAAAATAATGTTAGCTGAATTAAAAACAGATTTAACTTTTTCTTGTTTCTGATATGTTATCGAAGACTTTACTTCGATTTTACCTATGTATTGTATCATAGTTTTTACTACTTGCTGCATGACTTGTGTCTAATCAATATATTTATTCAAATTCAATTTGTATGTCAATTTCATGTTCGTTTCGTTTTTACCTTTTGTTTAGTCGCACAAACCGACAGCTTAAGAGCTTCATAAGTTTTTGTTTGCATAACTTTGTTGGAAAATTTGCATTCTAACAAAAACTTATCGATTTATTCAAACGAAAGGCAAACAAAATTCCGTTGCAACATTTGGCCGAAGAATGCCACTTAAAGCCACAATCCCAGCCAGAAATCCCAGCAGCCAATACTCAGACCATTTATAGGCCAAATAAATTTGCAAACAAATTTTGTGTTATCGATACGAACGTCTAATGACCCATTGACTGCTGATGCAGGCTGGCCAGGCCGTCTACATATACGACTATTGGCCTAATGAAACCCAATATCTTTGAGAATTTAGGGGGCATCGCACAATGCACAAGTTGCAACCGATAACTGCATGTTGTGTATGTGTGTGTGTGTTTGTGTGTGTTGCCGTTGCCATTGCACAGGCTCATAAAGTCAAAATGATGCCAGAAATATGGGATATTCGTGTCTGTAGTCGTACGTGTGCATCTCCCGCTCGTTAACTTGGCCAAAAGCCAATTTCAGCCAAAACGCATGCCAAATTTGCCAATAACAAAACGAAACGAGATACGAAAAATAGCTAAATATTTTATGATATCGATGAGGCTAACCTAACGCCTACCCCAACTACAACGGCAAAAAAAAAATAAAACTGCAGCCACTGCACAATTCTCAGCGCACCAAACGGAAAATACATTTGCATGGGGTCTCCATGCGCCTCCGGAGCCCGTTGCTGTTCCAAAAGTAGTTCAGCAGTGGCAGTTGAGCGCATTGACAGCCCATACAAATGCGTTTTCATACCCTAACCCCGAGAGAAATTCACTTTGTTTAGCTCTCGCATATGTGCAGCGGTTCCCCGTGGATCCAAAAAGTTTCCATTCGTTCAATGCAAACTGATGACTCTTAAGCTAAAACTTTGCGCCAAAAATATGCTCTATAAATAACCAAACATATGATTGTCTACGTCACAATGGCAACTACTATGTGCATAAAATAGAAACTGTATTTAGAAAATGTTGATAGTTTAAGTATAATTTTGGTAGTTCAACAAATTTTATACCATTTAATAACTTGTCTATGATTTATTAACTTTGTCAGCTGTTACTAGGGTATTCTCTATTCGTTGTGCTTCTTTATGTGCGTGCAGTTTTCGGTTATTGTTGCCATTTTGTATTTTTGAACAATGTCACAGAGCGGGCTGGGCGGACAGTGTGGGCAAATAAGGTAAAGTTTCATTGTTGTTGCTGCTGTTGTTTTTGTTGTTGCTGATGCCAGCGAAGCAACGCCATTTTTCAGCAACGCCAAAAAGTATGCCGCTGTTCACCACCAAAGCTCGGTAGCAGAGAAACTCACCTGCATGGATGTCGCTTAGCTCGTGGGTAGTGACGCTGGCAGCGCCGCTCTCAGCGCCTCGCGCCGAGATGCTGGCGCGCTTCTTCCCCCGCCAGACGCTAACGCCAAAGCACTCGGCACAACAGCAAAAGACAAAGCCCAATATCAGCAGTATCCAGGCGGCGACCATTAGCACAATGGTCGATGTGGAGCGGTAACTGTAATTGTCGTCCTTGTAGACTAACAAAATGTTTTCGCCACTGAGATTCTCGTTGTTGTTGGCAATATTCTCATTGATATTGTTGTTGCTGTTGTGAATGCTTTGCAAGTCTGGTGAATATACAGCATCGACATTTGCCAGCGCTGCGTAGCCGCTGCCCACCATATGGAAAAGCGGTTGCAATTTGGTCAGACGCATAAATGTGATATTTGACATTTTGGCAGCATTGGCAACAGCTGCACTCACTCGCATTCACTCACACGAATCACTTAATCAATCAGTCTAAAGATATAAAATTTAACTATTACTGTTTTTTTTTTTTTTGTTTTTTTTTTTTTTTTTTTTTTTGATTTGTTGCTCACGCGACACTCACGGCAACTGTCAACTGGGCGACTGCGACTCGACGTGCAACTGGCTTATTATCTAGAGCGCTGGCTATGCCAAAACGTTGGCTCCTACGTTGTTTGGTTTGTTCGTGTACCTGTGTGTGTGTGACAAATTAACAATAATAACAACAACAATATGACGACAGCGACTAACGCCGCACAAAAATTTTGTTTTCGGCTCGCAATCTTTATTATCACCATGTGTATTTAAGCAGATAGATCGACTGGCAAACAGACAAATAGACAGACAGACGGACATACATACGGTACGTGTGCCCGGGTCTGATCTCCGCTCTGCTTCGTTTCGAGTTTTGTTTACATGCGAGAGCACTCAGCGTGTTCCTCGCTCTGTGGTGTACAGAGAGCGCTATTAGTCGAACGGAGCGCCGTTAAGCTGAGCCATGGTGAAAGCTAAGCTGCATGCGCGTGGTGAACTGAGCTGCTCGTACCTGAAGAGTTCAGTGAGCAGAAGAGAGAGTCAGAGTGAGTGAGCTTTCTGAAAGGCTGCACAATGTGTGGATGAGCATGAGTAAAAGAAAAAAAGACAGTGGTGAGTTTAGTCAAAGATTGTGAGAGGCCTCTCTGAGGAGGCATTTGACTGATAAGAATCAGTTTTAGATATTGTCTGCGAATTAGTGGGCCATAGAACATAATTGAAATGCAGAACCTCGGGAAAATTCCACAATTTGCTTTAAATAAATTAAGTCAACAACAACTCTCATGAGCTTCTACAAATAGAAGTACTTCGGCTATATCCATACATTGATAGCTCACTAAATCAAAGCTAAAATCAGTTTATCGCTTAATACTAAATTAAAGTGATGGTTTCTTTTAGTATATACTTTTCATGAATGTTTATTATTGATTGCAATATGTTTCCTGGAATTCGGCATTGTTAATTTATGATCGGAGTGCCCTGGCCACATGGGGACAAGTTAATGAACTACACTTGACCAAAGTCACTGCAAGAAATGGGATTAAATAAATCTATAAGATCGCACCTTAACTTTCCGGACTTACATTGACAGGCAGCACGTTCCAGCTGGCAACGTGTGATATTTTTCCATTTGCGATTTGATTTGCGGCAGTTGCGATTGAAGGTGTCTGAAACGTCGTCTGTAGATCCAATTACGCGCTGATTCCTCAAACAAATTTTCGACAATTCCTCGCAGGTGTTGCGATTTGCAGTGGCTGTAGTCGCCTGAGTCGTCTGAGCCTGAACTTCCCACAAGCACAGGCAGCAGATGGCTATTAAAAACAGAGTTTCGGAAATATTATTGATTTATGTCAAATGGATTGTAGATTGCAAGTATCTTACCCAACAACAGTACAATTTTCGACATGCTTAGTAAGTGATGTAACTCAAGAGGTACTCTGATTAAACATTGCCAAAATACGAGGTATTTATAGTCGCACACCATGTTCAGGAAGCATTTTTGGGTTTTGTTTACGGCCCAGCTGTCAGCCAGATGCCTTATTGTAATACTTCGAGACATGGTGCATTATATTGGGTACACAATACGGTTAATGTGATTGGTTTAATTAAAATCAATTGAAAATCTTTGGGATATAAGATTAATAAGCATTGTTTGACAAGCGGTCTAAAGCCCAGCTGTTTCTGGTTGACCCATTTCTATAGGTTTATCCGCCTATAAAAATAAGCTCTCAAATGCAGTTGGACATCAGTAATCGACTGTAGATCGCATTATGCATATCCAAAGTATTCTCGTCCTTGTCTTGGTGGTCTTCTGTGTGAGCATCAGCGCCCATCCCGACTGCAATCAGCTCTATAGAAGCTGTGTGGCCTGTGGCAGGAAGGTTCCTAAATCAATTGACATCAATGATGTATGCCGTAAAAAGACACAATCTCGCTGGAACTGGAGAAATCAAACACAATGTGATCTTCAGCGCCTCTCCTGTCAAAGTAAGTAGATTTTAAAATGATCAACAGTTAAGATGCTAAGTGTTTTTTTTAATACTCGTAACTAGATCCTGGCCAGAAATTGGACTGTAATAACATAGCCAGAATGGCTAAAATGACGCCCAGGACACGCCCTTAAAGCCGCTTTCATTCGCACCCAATGATTGGCAAGAAAAAGATGGTTATGTAACAAAATACTGAATAACATTCCATTTGCTGTTGACTTAATCAAAATAAACAATGCAATACATTTCAATATGCTTTTAATACATTTATATAAGTCCTCTCTCTCAAGTGCTTTTTAAATACTTGTAACGGTTTAAGCTTTTACAACAGACACCAAACAGGCCAACAGTCCAAGCCCAAAACCCAAACCTAAACCCAAAGCCAAACCCAAGCCCCAAAACCCACTTCAGTTCACGTCATGAACATGATTATGTACTTTATGAATGTGCAGTGAGACAAGTGGAAGGGAGAGAGAAATATATTCTATGGTATAACCATATTTTTGATGCTCTTGTTAAGATATACAAATTAAAAATGTTTATTAAATTATGTAATCTTTTCAATCTTACAATTCAACCGCACTTATATTTTGATTATATATAAGTGTAATATTTCCATTTGGTGCGTTGCCAACTTTGATGTCATTGCTATAATGCCCATTGTGTAAGAGCATAATGAAATGGCTTTAAGCCGCATCGGGGAGGTGTGGAAAATGATTTTCACAGGCTGCGACTGCTGGCCAACAGCTTATATAATACATGCTCGTATTTGAAATTGAAAATCTTTTGGCGCTGCACTTGAAAAATGCTTACGACCAGGCCATGGATGATGAACTTTATAAAACTCTTGACCACATTTGCCGCAGCCTCCCCCCCTCGATCCCCGTCCAAGCAACACTTTGGCCATGTCTGACCAGCTGACGGCAGCTGCTTTAGCTGGAGCTGTGGAGGGGAGCATTGCACTTGACTTTAGCGCCACTTGCAAGTGTAAATTTTATTTGAGCCAACCAAGTGTTATAGATATAGATGTAGATATATACTCGAATACATACATACATACAGACATACATATGGCCATGCCCTTTGTGAAGTGTTCAAGTGGCTTAGCTTGGCTTGGTTATTGGCACTGGTCTCAGGCTCTTCGGCCAGCTGGGATCTCTTGTAGTTGGCGTCGTGTCGTTGACAGCTAAGTGGTGATAATCGCTTTTGAATTGAATTTGGAGCAAGTAAATTTTACACGCAGCAGACAAAGTTGAAATTCAAAAGTGCAACATACTCCAAATTTTCCCCCACAAACAAACCCCCAAAACCAGCCCGCCGGGCGACCAGACAAAAGGCTTTAGTAGCTCCTCCAGTTATTTAAGCAGTGGGCGTTGCTTTTCTTTTTTCCACCTATTTTTTTTTATTTTTAGTTGGGGGGTGGAGCTTTTGTGGTTTGGCAGTGGCGAAAACTGATTTTCAAGCTCTTGTTGTTGTTGTTGTTGTTGTTGTAGCTGATGTTGCTGTGGTTTGTCTTGTTGTTGTTGTTGTTGTTGTTGTTGGGTTTGTGGTTTCTAATTTGTAAACTAGTTTTGGGGCTTGGTTTAGCACCCAGTCCGGTTTGTAAGTCATTTAATCAAATCTTAAATTCGTGTATTTAATGTTTATTACGAAAATGTTAGAGAACTCGCCCCAACTTCAGCTAATAGAGAAAAGTAGCTTTAAGTACGTAATTTATATGATGAACGTAATCCTGTAATAACTTTTATAGTCGACTCAATACGATTGCCATTGTGTAGCCCTGGCAGAGAGATTCATTTGGTGGTGTGGCAAATGTAAGTATAAAAGCGCATTGTGCGGTGCAGTAAACAAGTGTCTTCGACTTATTTCGATAAATCTTGTCTGGCGCACAAATTTTGCCTGGCTGTCCGTTGGTGAAGCTGCTGCCAGCGATTCCAGGAATCAGCAGACAGGGCCTGGTGCATCTTTCACGTACTTGGCATTACCATAAAACCCAGACACAGACACAGACCCAGACCAAGACCCAGATCCAACAGCTTCGTCATCGTCAGTCAGCACGCATAGCATCAGCATCAGCTTCAGCATCAGCTTCAGCATCAGCATCCTCATCAGCATGGCCGCATTATCGTCATGCTTGTCGTCCACTTGATGCATCCTCAGTCTCCATTTGAGGAGTTCTTCAAAATTTCAAACATGCGCCAAGTTTTTGGCTCTCTGTGTGTGTGTGTGTGTGTGTGTACTTGTGCTTGGGTCCTATGATAAATTTTCCAAAAACACAATTTTTCACACGAAATTGTTTTGATTTTTCTTGATGCCATAAAAATTGGAATTTATCACTTTGCAGCTAAGCTGGCAGCCCCAAGTCGAATAAGAACAAACCAAGACAAACTTTTAAATACTTAAAGCTGCTTTTAAGTCTGCTTTCAGCTGGCAGTTTAAATATTTATCCTTTGTGCATGTTTCCTGTCACAAGTCAGGCGACATCAGGAAATGTTTATGAGCTAATCATTTTTAATTATTGCACAATTCCCTGTTCAAAAATAATTACAAGCAGGGCCCGCGGGTGGCACATGTTGAAAAACAACACAACTAAAATCTAAATCAATTTGAAGCCATTTTCTCCCCAGCAACAACAACAACAACAACACGTCGCAACTGCCGCGTGCCACGTGCCAAAACAACAACAACAACAATAACAATGCTAAAGTTGCCCTGCATACATTTATAGCACTTGAAGCCAAAAAATTTCATTACCAGTCTGCTGGGCGGGAAGTGGAGTGGAGTGGGGGGGGGGGGGGGCTCTGCCCCTTCGGCGGTGAGTCAATTACAGAAAGGAAGCTGTTTTGGCGCTCCCCAAAAAAAACAAACATACGATGACGTCGTTCGCTGGAGATGGCCATGGCTAAGGGGCAAGGGGTAAGAGGAAGTGGATGTGGAAATGGAAGTTGTTATATAGTTGCTTAATATTTATCTAGCGTCGGTAATCAGCAAACGCAGCGTTGACATGTGTCGCAGATCTTGATAAGGAGCCAACCCCAAAAGCGAAAAACAAACCCAAATCCAAATCCAAATCCAAATCAGGCCCAGTTTGGATGCGATTTTAATAAACTGCCAGTTAATAATAAAATTTTCAGTAAATTAGATTAGATGCGTGTTGAGGATAGGGAGAGGGGATGGAAAGGGGCTGGTTCTCTGTAGTTCGATTGCAGTTCAAGAATTCTTCATATCGCTGACACATTTCAAGCGCCACGCGCTGAAAGTTTTAGTTAGGTGCCCTCAACTATTGAATTTTCTTCCAGCTGGGCCAAGTGTGAAATTTGGCAGCTTGTTATGGGCAGACAAAGTGAGGGACGGGCGGGGTGAAGTAGGGACCATTTCCGGACGACCCCAATCATGTAGCAGCTTGTAAAATTGCGAGCGTGTAAAGCAAATTGAAAAGTTGCTCCTGCCAGAGTTTTGAAAGGCTGTTGATTTGAGAATTCTTTTAAAAGTTGAACCGAACTTGTTAAGAAATACGGTTAAAGGAGGTACAATTTGCTAAACCGTACGGGGGAGGTGTAACAAAAACTATAAACTTAAAGAAAACGAAAGCAGAAAAAATGTTGATGATTAAGCTAATGATAACGAAAAGTTGGACAAACAAAGAAAAAGATAAATGAATATAAATATATATTTATTTAGTATCAAAATAAAATTCCTTTCTACATAATTGAAATTTCTTTATTTTAATTGAAACATGTTCTTTTAGTTATTGATTAGACCAAGTTTAAACCTTAATTTTTCACTTTCAAGTTAATTTCGTAACCCTTCGGTGAGTTATGCGTTTTAAGGCGAAACACACAACAAAACAACGCCTAGTGTCTGCCACCCAATCCACCCACAGTGGAACACCCAACCGCCCGCTTGCAAGCCACCCCATTGGCCATGTTAGCCACCCACAACTGAATGCCCCCAGCTGCCTTCATAACGATGGCACGTTTTGTTGCAATCCCAATGAGGAAATGCTAATCCGCATGTAATATTCGAAAATGATATGAAAATGCCAAACCAAACAACCACCCAACGAAAACTCTGCCCAAAATCCAAGCCAAGTGTGGGGGTGGGGGGTGCGGGGTGCGGGGTGGGGGTTGGGGTTCAATGCCAACATTACTCAATGTCAACATCGAAATTGCTTTGGAATTCATGCATTCATTCGTTCTCATTCCCAACATTCATTGGGCCGCTACAAAAAAAAAAAAACTAACTCAAATCCCGCAGTATAGAAATTTTCATTTTCATTTTCATTTTGTATTTCACTGAATTTTAATGCCGCTGCAGAAAGTGCCAAAGTGCCAGGGGAATCCCGCTGTTGGTCCCTTAAATAGCTGCGCAGGGCGCTGATTAAAAGTGGCAACGGGGTTGAGTTCGTTTTTTGTTGTTGTTTGTTGTTGGTTTCGTATTGCAACCTTTCCATTTTGCGGTACACGGCAAAAGGGTCCACGTTCCATTTTGGGGGTTGTCATCTGAGGCTGCTGCACTTGTTTCTCTAACGCGACCCAAAACGACCGAATACGCTGCCAAAATTTCGTCACAGACGTTGGCGTGAAATTTCGAAACGAATTCTCTAAACAACAATAACAACAACAAATAACAACAACAACACGACACACACACAACAAAATATGTCTCATTGTAATTTTTGTAATGTTCCAGAATTTGCTGCATGCGCATGGCGCAAAAGCAAAAGAAGTTTGTTTTTGTTTAAAAATTATTAGAATTCAGTTGGTTGTTGTTGACTGGGGGGGAAGGAGGGGGGTGGGTGGTTGGGTGGTTGGGTGGTTGGTTGTACAACAGCTGGTGCCCAGAATGTGACCGGCATTTGGCCGCAATGTGGTCGATGTTAAAGGACTTGTCTGCACAGGCACAGCTTTTCATACGTGGGGTGAGAAGGGCACTCGAAATGTGTTTGCTGAATCATGTGCTTGGGATTTTAATATATATTTTCCAGAGGGCCACAAAGTGCAAATGCTAAGCGATTTGTTCGTGAAATCAAATGCATGAGGGGCGAGGTCGAGGGCGAGTGTTGTTTTCAGATTTATTTCACTCTAAAAATTAAAGCAAATTGCGAGAATCGTTTGTTGACTTTTTTTTGGGTAAAATGAACTTTTAATACTTATTTGAAAGTTGCGTTGATTATATGTATATCTATTCCTCATATAAACTTGCAAGCTTAATTAGAAATCTTTAATCAAGTGCTCTGTTCATTAGATTTATTTGGTTTAAAGGCAATAAAACACTATGATTCTTGTATGTGTTAAAATCATTAAAACATCCTTTGGCAGTGAAGTTTTTCATTACAGGAGACTTAAAACAAAGTCCAAACAAACTGGAAAAACAAACAAGAGCTGAGCTTTTCGGATACTTAAACAATTCAATGGACTGCAGTTGCCTGGCCGCAAGCTGGCCCCAAAAGAGAAACCTCAGTCCGGCAGCAAGCGAGCATTTGTTGGCCATAAGCTGCAAAAGCAAGCTAAAATATTTATAATGCTGTCCAACACTTGGCTGACCACAACAACGACAACAACAACAACAACAACAAAGATAGCAACAGCAAAGGACAGCACATTGACCGCAGCACAAAAACAATAAATTGATTTTGTATCTTTGAGAACAAGTGCAGGATATGGGTGCAGATACAGATACAACTACAGCTGGAGGAGCGACTGAAAATGTATGCAGAATGTTGCAATACACGCCCAGATAATTATGAAATTTAAAACGAAAAGTAAAACACAAACCTAATAAACGAACCCCAAGAATTCCAAAGAAAGCAAAACAATTTATGGTTGAACACGCCCCGAAAAAAAAAAAAACTTTAGAAACGCGACTCTTAACTGCAAAACGGAATACGAAACAAAAACAAATGGTTAAGGATAAGGGCGTGGCAGTCAGGAGGGCTGGCCAGAACGGCAGACGTTTGAGTAGCAGGAATATAAAAGGACAACAACATATGCGAAAGGGATAATAATTCAAAGCAACAAACAATGGTCCTGACCATATAATAATAATTCAGGCGCGCCAGATGAACCAAAGCTGACCGCATTATGGGCACAGTTTTTGTCAGGCATTAGTCGCTCTCTCTCTCTTTCTCTCTCTCTATCTCTGTCTCTCTTTGTGCGCATAGGGGACCGCATGCACTTGTCCTGCACAAAGGATTCGGGACTGCGGACTGTGGACTCTCACTAACGATGCGACACGCGCGCAGCAGGATACCAGGATAACGTTTGATGTGAGGCGACGCGACTCGACAATGTCCTGTCCGAGCCAAAAATTGACATTTAATGAGCCCGAGAATGTGAACCAACAGCTACAGCTCCAGCTCCGTCCATGTCTCGTATCTGGTTTATGTAATCGCATAAATCGTGTCTGCCAGCAGGAGCTGCATGCCGTTAGCCCTCCAGGTTTGTGCAACACCTTTTGTTATCATTCAAAGCACTTGTTTTCCCTCTGGCCAGGTAATAAGGCCATCTCTCTCTCTCTCTCTCACTCACTCTCTCTCTCTTTGTATGTTTGTTGCTGTTCAGCCATTTGGCAAATATTACAGGCTTACCTGTATTGTCGAGCTATCTATGTGTGTGTGTGTGTGTGTGTGTGTGTGTGTGTGTGTGTGTGTGTGTGTGTGTCTGTGTTTTCGATTAGCTCACATATCAAAATGGTACGTTAATTGTTTTCAAGTTCGTGGCATGTCAACAACAGCACACGTAGCCAAAGTACCGATTTTCAAGCCAATTTATCTGTCTAGCCGGCTATTTAATGGCTTTGTTTTGGCTACAATCTCCGATACATAGAGATCTAGTGTTTGGCCATCTCTTTGTTGTGCTTAAGTTAGGCAATGATTTAACTCAAATTTCTTCTTTAATTATATTATATTTCGGGCAATTTTCTGTTCCTGTTTCAGTCATTTTCATGTTTTCATCAGCACAATTTGTTATGGCTAAGCAATTGCAAACAAAACTAGCGTCATATCCTTTTCAAGTATGTCCGAACTTTGGGCCAATAAAATGACACATTTGCCAGTTTCTAATTGCAGGCCATAAATTAGGACGAGCACAAACATGAGCCTGCTGGAGAAAGGGGTCTGTCAAAAACTTTAGATTGCATTAAACTGCGGCTCGCAGTAGGCGCAACTATTTTGAGGGAGTGGCAGGGTGGGGTTGGGGGGTGGGGGATTGGAGCTGCTGTTTAATATGCGGCATGCAACTATGCAGGGATGTGTTGGCAATCGTAGACAAAGCTGCAAAATATTAATTATGACAGATCTCTGTGTGTGTGAGCCCTGTACAAAGCCAGTTCAGGAACGTTGGCCAAATTTGCATTTATATTAAAAACAAACAACAAACCAGGCAGCAGTCGACTCTCAGCCTGAAACACTCTGTACGATGACAGGCGCCAACGACTTGCGGCGTAATCAAAGACACGTCACCAACAGGCTATGACCAATTTGCAGTCCCCCCCTCCCCCCTTCCCTTCCCTTACAAAGCGCCCAACCCCCAAAAGTTTCCTAAACTATGGCCCAAACTGATTTGCGAATATTTGGACATTGTTGTTGGCTGCGGTCTGCGCTTTAATTATGTCTCATATATCAGTTTGCTATCCGGGGCAAGCATAAAAATAATTTCGTTTTGATTGCAATTACAAACCCACGCACCACCCACACGCACCACCCCCCCCGTTTTGTTGGTAAGGGCGGCGTTGCGGCAAGTGCACTTGAGGGTTGCTCGTTGGTTTTTCCCCCGTCTGAGTCACAAGTGTTGCCAATTGTTTGTAACTGTTTTGTCAGCCCAGCGAACGCCAAGCCAAGCAACCCCAAGTCATCCAACTACAGTCCCCCCCCCCTCCCTTCCTCCTTCACTTTTCTCTTCGTTTCCCCATCCATCAGAGCCGTGGAAAATTATTAGATTTTATTGCACGCAACATTTCGAAATGAAATGAAAAATTTTCGGTTATGCGATTTATTGTCAGTCGTCTCTGTTATTCTCTGTGGCTCGTTTTTAATATTTCCAAGTGGCTTTTGTGGCCAAATTGTGACTGACATTCGCCATGGACCAGCTGCCGCTGCCCCTGTCGTTGCCCCTGTCGCTGTTGTTGTAGTGTCAAGGGAAACCCTCGAAAGGGTTTCCCAAAAGTGCAACCGGGCGTAAATGTTTACGAAACAAAATTAGTTTGGGGATTTGCATTTGAATATATAGTATATAGTTCAGTTCACCATATATGTAGAAAGTTGTCAAATAAAAGTTGATGGGATTGAAATCTGTTTGCCATTTGCATATGTAATAAGTAAAAGGACGTATTCAACTGACTGGACACAACTGATGGATATGCTAATCAGGCGCTTACAATACAATAAGGCCACAGCCTCACAATAATAATAACTACAGAACATTAATTCTACTTTCTTATGCAATGATTGCAATCTTTTAGCTATGATTATAGGAATTTCATATGGTCAATAGAAATAATAGTCATGACTCACTTGAGCTGTGTGGTCAGCTGTCAGAACTGTTCAGAACTCTTACTTAAATTCGAAGTTGTTTCGAAGTGTTCTTTGTTCTTACCTAGAATTGTGAGCAGCTACTTTAAAAACCATTCAACACGCGCCTTGTTAGCATAAAGGGAACATTCCCAACAATCGTCTCAACTAACAAATGAACTACGCTACGCTATAATTTCCATTCAGAGTCCGGACAACAGTTGGCCTCGGCATTTGGTTACACAGACAACTCGGACAACTCAGACAGATGCCGGGGCACTGGTTTGGACGATCCTTTGTGCTTGGTCCTAGTCGTAGGGCCTGCTTGGGGTTGGGGGCATTTAGCGCATCCTAACAACTGCTACATGACACCATATTATTAAATTAAATGCGGACACGCGTACAACAAGCTGGCCGGCCACCTAAATCGAACCTTTGTGCAACGTCTGCGGCAACAGATGGAAACGGGCGTTAGGTGCAAACCGATGCCGTAGCCAAAGTCGAAGTCACAGCCAAAGCCAAAGCCCGTTGACCATTAATTTTTTCAGCTAAATGGCTGCTGCTTCTTCTGGCCGAGCTTGTTAAACTAACAAGCCGAATGCTGTTCCTGGAAACACACAATCAATAGATTTGAAATATCTGATAAGGCCAAAACGAGCAAATGAATGAGTTTTAATTATACGGCTGAAGGCAGAGTATTCTTTCTTTTATTTCCATGCGATTAGGATCAGTCCACATAGTAGTATCATGTAACTGGGGGATCGTTGTGCAGCTACCAAAATCTGTGTGCGATCATTTCATAATTCAAATGGCCAGTGAAAAGTCACCTGCCACCAAATAAGAGAATACAAAGTTCAACTGTGCCACAATTCTTCAGTTGCAGTTGCCTCTCGTGGTTCGAGGATCATTGATCATTGAACGTGCCTCCTGCTGCCTCTTGTCTGTGGCATGCCGCTACCTGAGGCTGCCTCATTTAGTGATTTCTTGACCAACAGCTGCTGCTGCTGCTATTTTTTTTTTCGGGTTCGGTTTCGGCCAACAAAATTGATGACGACAGGTTGAAACGATCGCAAGCTGATCCAAGTCTACAGACCCAAAAACAATAACAAAAATAACGTGAAGTCTCCTGTCTGGCGTTCTGACGTTAATCGACTAAATTGTAGCAGCTGAACTGTCAGTTTTGTTAAGTGGGCTGTGCCTCAAAACTACCTTTCTCTTTCTCTCTCTCTCTCTCTCTCTCTCTTTCTCTCGCTGTCTGCTTTAACGTTGATGTATTCTCGGCCAAATTGTGATGAGCAGCTTGCGATAATGCCCCGAAACGCCTCGAATCTTGGCAATAAACTAGTTTCAAGTCAGTTTTCATAGTCGCTGCACTCATTAAAGCCTTGATTGATGTTGGCCATGCTCATTTACGGCTAATTGTCGCGCCTTTTGCCCAAAATAACAATTCATTGCCCACAATTTGCGAGTGCGAGTATCTTTCGAGTTATTTAAGCCGGCTCTCGTCTCTCCTTTCCGCCCACTTTAACTGCACTTGTTTTGGCCAGCTTGGGTAATTAGTCTCGTTTGTTGTCATAAATTTTCGCTACATTTTGTTGAAAAGTCACATTTAATTGCACTGATTTACAGTTTGGGAGTCTCCTCCTTTTTTACGTTGAGGTGTTTTTGGCTGGTTTTGGCTGTTTTTGGTGTCTCCCGTAATTACGTGCCAAATTAATGATGTTTTTTCTGCTAAGTATGTGCACGACACGAATGCAGCTGAAGATACATTTTTCAGCTTTAATTTGGTTCAGTTCTTTTGGCTGATTTTGTTTCCTTTTTTTTTTGTGCCCTTTCACGAAGATCCTTAGCAATTTTTAATGAATTCCGCAGGTGCAATTTTTGCTTGGCAACGGAATAAGAATCTTCTCTGTCTAAGAACTTGATGATTCTTTGGAACAGCTCAGAAGATGGTCAAAAAGCAGACCGGATTTTAGCAGGTTATTATAATAAAACTGTTCGAATGAAAAGCAGGTGTAAAATATTGATTAAAAGTGATGATTAAGATACGGATCGCTCTTAAAATGAATTAAAGACCAAATTAAGCATTAGTTGTACTGGTAAACTTTTAGTTACTTTTATTATTTTATTTCCATTTGGTGAAATTTCCCATTACAACAGTTTATTTCATTTAAAGCGATTTCTATCGCTAAACGTTTCCAAATGTTGAGCTGAGCAAATATAACTTCAACTGCACTTGAATTCCTTAGTCAACAGCTCATCGTCTCATCGATGAACCTCCCTTCCGAAAAATAAAATAATTGAAACTCATCAAGCTTTATTGGGCTGTAGTAGGAAGGTGGCGGCTGAGCTATCATTAATGCCCTTATCACGTATTTCAATGCGACAAAAGAGGCAGTCACCGGCCCCGTTCCAGAGCCCACACCTCAGGCATATATATGTATATATATATGGGCTCAGAGGATTTGTCTTAAAATTGCCACCCTTAATTACTTGTAAGCTGGCAACCCCCCCGTGACTAAGAATCGACTTGGTTCAGACCGTTTGACTTTGCAATTTTGCAGTGCATTGAGTGACGATTCCCCAGATTCCATCTATCCATACTCCCCAATAACCAACAACCAACAACCAAGAACACCCAAGAACACCCAACAACGCCCCAGCGGGCTTGACCGTTGATTAAATTGATGATGTTTGATGACTTCTGCAGCTGATTTCGCCATAGATTTCTTTTGGGCGAGTCCTTAAGTAGTAGCAGGAGTGGACCACATATGGCGGACATGTGCCGCCACCCCCCGCTCATTACGATGCATTGGACATGCATCAAGACGCCAACTGGGCATCATTTGCGGAAGCAGGAAGCTCTGCGTGTTGGCATTACATATGAACATACTTAGTTGGCATGACTGTGCCGCCCAGTATCGGGGGCTAGTTCTCAAGGCGGCCTTCTTTGTGTACGAACCCTGGTCTGACCTTAATTAATCTTTGCTTTGCCGCTTGTTGCATGTTGCCTGCGCCTACAAGTGCAACTTGCCGTGTGGCCAATGTTGATTAATGCGAGCTGCGAGGAGACGCCTCGCAGTTGGCGGCGTGACTGGGCGTCTTTAGTTTTAAAACCGGGAAATGAGTTGCATGAGTCGCAACGGTCAACTAATTGCATCGCATTGTTTAGATACTCATAAAAGATACAAACTAAACGCATTGGAATGCAGTCCAACCTGCAACAGAGCCAGAGCCAGAGAGTCCGGCTTACCTATAAAGTTTTTAAAGCGCATTTCAATGCAAATATATCACATGCTCTGGTCGAGGACGAGCCGAACTTCAACTGCGTCTCTGCTGGCAGTGACAAACGCCTCCAGGGTACAATATATATATATATATATATATATATATATATATACGTATACGAGTTTAGCCACATGTAATGAAAGTGTGAATGAAATTTTCATCTTTTTGTGCAGCACTTGCAGAAGGAGGAAAGTAGAAAGTTCAAATAGAATTTAACCCCAAGCGCATATTTAAAGCACGTTTCGCTCTTCTCTCGCCAAGGATAAAGCTTACGTAAAACAAATACACACACATGATAAGTGTGCATGTGTGTGTGTGTGTGTGTGGGCGTATCCCTAACTGTCATGCTGAAAATGACCTAAGGTAAAATGAGATTTGCTGTTGCTTTGCATTGGGGAGAAGTTGCTTTTTTGTTGAAGGTTGTTGGCCTTGGGGCAGATGCGGAATGATATGTCAATGATATGTGCTACACACATTTTGGATGCTATTTGAACAGGTGAGTGCAAAGGTGCAAATTTAAATGCTTTAACTGAAGAAAGTTATTTAATGTATTTTATATTAAATATTTGCTTGAAACTTACATTTACTTTTGCACTTCCATTAATTAATCTTTATCATTTAAAATGTATTTATTTTTAGAAATAACAATATATCTCACTCTCCCCTATTTGAATTTAATAAATAGTTTCTCTAGTTCTAAGTTGCGCTTTTCATTAGGTATTTGTTGTTAATCTCCCCCAAAAGCGAGTTATTTCCACCCTTTGGCTGGCAGATCGGGAAACCACTTCAACCGTGGCCGCTGTCAACTCAACCCGAACTCAAACTCCTGCAACTATAACAATAAAGACCGGAAATTAAAGTGTGAAAACCGGCAGGAAGTTGACTTGATTACAAGAGAGTAGAGGCGAGAACGAGATGTGTGTGTGTGTGTGTGTGTGTGGGAGTGTGTAAATGAGTAGCGCAACTGACAAATAGAAAAGTTTACAATGCATTTCATTTGCTCAACTGTCAACGGGCAGCCTAAAGCTGTGCCACACACACACACAGCAGAGAGAAGACAGAAGACAGTAGAGAGTAGAGAGTAGTAGACAGGACACAGCCACAGGCCACAGAAGGCGGCGCCTGTGATTGAATGTTAAACATTTAATTTAAACTTGTCCCACCGCACAAGCCCCAGACCAGACCGCTCCCAGCCCACAGCACATGGCTTAGATTCGGCAACGTTGAACATAATTTATGCACGCACATCAATTCAAATGCATCTAATTTGGTAAACAGGCAGCTACTCATCGTCACACCTGCGTGGCGCACCAAACGACGCCCGTTGCCCCAACTCTGGCTCTGGTGTCGACTCCTTGGTGACATTGGCTTAAAATAGTTTTCATTTGTTTTCGTTGCACTTAGTTGCCTTAGTCGCTGCAACATGTGGCATTGGCATTGGCACTAAGTAGCCTGTCTGCATCAGCATCTGCTGCGGCTGCTGCGGCTGCTGCGGCTGCTGTTGTTGTTGCTGCTGCTGCTGCTGCTGCTGCTGCCTCCGTTCGTTGCGCTTCGTTTGCGTACATGCAGCTCATTTAGTTGACATTTATAAACGTCACATAGCGCGCAATGTTTGACAATTAATTAGGCACAGATATGCCAGACGATGTCTACAGTTAACAGCCAGATTCTCCAGAAATCACTCATTACGTTCGGCTAACTTTAGCTGCTCAAATTAAGATGCTATCCAAGCTAATTTATTGCTGCCATAATTTTGCTGTACTGCAATATATTGTCATATATCATTGAATTATAGGGCTTGTATATATATCTATATCTTAATTAAATTGAAGTACTATTTTAGGTCTTAGCTTCTCATATCAGACCTGGCTATAAGAAATGTAAGTTTCAGCTAAAGAAAAAAAAAAAAATCCAAAGCTTGGCTGCCCCAAGATCTGTAGTAATTTTAATCTGCTAATTCAACAATCATTCAATTTCAAATTCCCACTTAAGATATGCCACTCAAATTCTGTTTTTGTGCTCTACGGCTTAGCATAGAGCTAAAAAAAAATAGGAAAAAAAAAATTTGTGAAAGAACTGTCCGAATCACAGCAATTTTCAAAGTAAACATTTTTTGGCTCACTCTGTGTCTCGTTCCCTGTGTGTGTGTGTGTGTGAGTGTGACTATCGAGCAAAAAGCAGCAGGATTTTTATTTATAAAACACTTGAAAAGGAAGCAGAACAGAACGCACAGCATCAAGTCCATTTTTTTTTTTTTTTTGGGGAAAAAAAAAAAAAAGAAAACGAAAAAAAAAAAAAAAAAAAAAAAAAATACAGTGGCAAATGTGCAATGAGCACTGAGCGAAGATCAAACAGCAGCAGGACGTGGCAGGCGGTCCGTCCGGCGAATCCTGTTGCCAAGTCCTTTGAGCCATTCGGGGTTTGAGTCGCTTGAGTGAAAGTTTGTTTTGCTTTTGCAAATGTCACATGAAAAATGCGTTCGCTGTGCAAATGCCGCCACTTTGCATGCCTTCCTTCACAGTGAAGCAGTCAATCCCACCCACCCCCTCCCCCTCCCCTTTGAACGTACCCAGCCCTGGTACGGCATCAGGGTGTTGGTCGCCTTGCACGAAATTTCCATTTAATGTGTTTGCGCAAAGTATTAAAAGGCAACGACGATTGAGTATCGAAAAGTAGTAAAGCAAACCAAGCAGCGGGCTAGGGCTACCAGGGGAGAGGGATGGGGGGGGGGGGGGGGTGTGTGTCCATTCCAGGGGTCCATAACGAGCGCTGGCGCTGCCTGCAGCTTGCAGTCGCCAGAGGGCGCTGGCTGCTGAGTGATTGCCATGATAAGTGGCCCATTATGATGCCAGTTTGCACAGCGAGATTGCGTTGTGCTCCATTGGAGTTCGTCAGTTGTTCAGTTCTGCATTTCTTCAGTTCTGCAGTTTCTCCCGTTACTTCGTCTGCTTGCCAATTCCTACATTTTTTTTGTTGTCTTCTTTTTAATGCATATCAAAGTGGGCAAAGTTGTGGTCCCAAAAAGTGCGTCATTGTTGAAGTACTGGACGTTGTCCCGCTCGCGTTTGACTAGTCTCCGATTTTTTTCTTTTTTTATTTTACATTTGCCATTTCCCATCAGCATCTTTACTGGCACGGCTGTTGACAAAAGACATTTAATTTTCCCTTAGTTTGCTTTTGCCCGCTTCGAGTATCTCTGCCATAAAGTTTGTCCACCACTTCCTTTCTTCCATTCGTCTATTTTTTTTCATGCTTGATTTTTGGTCTGCGCCAGCGAAAACTTTGATAAGTGAAATTTATTGTGGGCGCTTTGAGCTGTCCTTTCTGGCATGGACACTGAACGCAAAATGCTCAACCGATGGCTCTGATGGCTATGATGGCTCCGATGTTCTCAGTTCTTTCCTTTCACATCCTTTGCTTTGTCCCTTTCGTGTTTAATGGCACCTATTTCAACAGCAATTGCGAATGTTTCTTTGTGGTCTATTCATAGCTGAGATTAGTTAGTTTCTGAAACAACGACAACTACTCTTATAAGATATATCAGAGTTAGAAAGAAGAAAACTGTTTCTGACCAATAAACATGAGACTATTCTCAATAGAAATATTTTTAGTACAACTTTTTTTTAGATCAAAAAGCTGCTCCTTTATTTAATCTTAAGATAACCACCGATAAAAGATATTTATATTAAATTTTCCAACCAAATCCCAGCCCCGCCCCATACACCTGACACACACGAGCACATTATGCATCGATCATTACTCATGCTATAAAAGGAATCCACTTAATCTCCCAACGAAACATTCAAACATTTATTAAAGACATGACAGACCCTTTTTGTTTTGGGGGGGCGGTTGACAGCCCCCTTGCTATATATGTATATACGGGCGAAAACTGCAACAAAAGGTACAATTTATAGTTCGACACCCTTGGAGTGTAATACGAGGCCATCAAGGGGGCGATTTTGGGGAGGTCGCACGCACGCAGTCAGCCCCCGGTTGAATCCAAGGACATTGGGTGGGTGGCGAAAATGTAATTGCTGCCGCCCCAAAATTTGGCATAGACCTTGAAAAAAGCCCCGTCTAACTGGCCCAGCCCCAGCTAGTAAAGCGTGAGGTGAGTGATAGAACTTAAAGCTCGAGCGCCCGCGCGTATGCAATGAATATTTACGAGCGGACGGCGTTGGGTCCGCTGAGGATTATTCGGCTTTATGCAATTGTGCGCAAGTAAAAATCTAATTTATCCGCCCGCCACCCTTCGCATTGTTTGACAATTGCCTGAAATTATGCACTGCATTGGCATGAGGCTGTCTCTATTGGCACGTACCCGGCCGTACCGAGCCGTACCGGGCCCTGCTTTAAGGGAATTTCCTGTGAAGCAGGCAGCAAAAAAAAAAAAAAAAAAAAAAAAAAATAGTATAAAAATTGCTTTGCTACCCTTTGTCAGTTAATGTCCAAGCTTAAGGATTTTGGGGTGGCTTCCACACGCCCGGTGGTGGGTGGTTGGGTGGGTGGTTGGGTCTCTGGCCTCATCATAACACCACATGTTCCAAAAATTACTGCTGGCGTCGCCACGTCGCCAGCTCGTACTCCATGTAGATTTCTATCTATTCTATTGTCTGACTTCTACTCGTGGTAGATTTCAACATTCATTCCGTTTGATGAGGCGCAAAGTTGTGGAATTTATTGCCTCAGCTTCAGCTTCGACAAAAAGTTAAGTGGATTTTACGTAAATTAATGAGTCCACTCCCCCCTCCCCCCCAGCCCCCGAGGGTTGCAACTGATTCTTTAAGTGCTCTCGCATATGCAAATTCTATTGCAGCCGTAAGGGTAAAAGTCTCAGCCAGTTTTGGTATGCGGATTGAAAAAAGGTTTAGACACGAAGGCAAGTGGAGTGTTTGTAAAGCTATTTATGGGTTGTACTGAGTATTTTAATCTGGGGATCTAAACATCTGTTTGGGACAGGATAAACAAGCAGGAATGTTCAATCGGACTAGACTGTGTTACTTACTTTAATCAGATATTATTAACATTTAATATTATAACATATTAACTGCAGTTTTTTTTTTTTAAATTTTTCCAGCTCTTTTTTAAATCTCTCTGTCTTTAAATCGCCTTACAACGTATCCAAGAGCTTATAAACTTTCACAATGTATAAGATCAGAGTATAAGACGTCTGTGTCGCTCTTAGATTTCAGTTAAGCAGCTCAGTCTTGGCCAAAACGTGTGCGGTTTAAGCCGCAAAAGTCGTGCTGTTTAACTGCGTTCTTTTTTAAGATGTTCGGCTGTGAGATTTTATTGAGGCATAAGAAAACTATTTTGTTGCTGCTGTTGCTGGCTGCAATTTGCAATGTTTTTATTTACCTTTATATTATGGACACGAAAGCAGAAGCAACAACAGTAACAACAACAACAACAACAGCAACAACAAAAGTGACATCAACTCAGGTTGGAATTAAATCAGAGACGCTGGTGTTGGCCCGTCTGGGCGCACTGGGTCGACCGGCGAAGAGCAACTGGACCGCTGAGCAGCTCTCGGCCATGGCTAAAAGCCAGCGCGAAACGGGTTATAATGCTTGGCTCTCCGAGCGCATATCGCCGGAGCGTAAACTGTTCGATATGCGGCATCGCAGGTGAGTGTCGTTAGAGCAGCGTATAAGAGTATAAGAGTTTTATCAGCTGCTCTAACCGTTAACAGCTGCAAAAAGCTCAAGTACCCAGTGGAAAAGCTGCCGCCAATCAGCGTCGTTATCACCCATCACAACGAACAGTCGAGCGTGCTGATAAGAACGCTGAGCAGTCTGAAAAACAGAACCCCAGCCAAATTGCTGCACGAAATCATTCTAGTCGACGATGGCAGCGATCTGCAAAAGGAGAATTTCCATGCATCCCTGAGAGACAAGTTTCCCAGCCTGGTGCAGCAGCAGCGACTGCCCAAGCAGCTGGGATTGATGCAGGCGCGTCTGGCGGGTGCTCGAAGGGCTCGGGCGAAGGTGCTCGTCTTTCTGGACGCGCACGTGGAGGTGACACGTGGCTGGCTGGAGCCGCTGCTCGCACCGCTGCTGGAGCAGAACAGGACCTGCACCACGCCCGTGGTGGATACCATAGACTATGAGAATTTTGCTTATAGGCGCGGCAAGCCAGCGCGTGGCTTCTTCGACTGGGACTTCAACTATGTGCAGCTGCCGCTGCTCAAGGCGGAGCAGCTGGCGCTGCCCGCTCCGCACGAGAATCCCATCATGAACGGCGGCCTGTTTGCCATAGCACGCGATTGGTTCTTCGAGCTGGGCGGCTACGATGAAGGATTGCGCATTTGGGGCGCGGAACAGTTCGAGCTGAGTCTCAAGATTTGGCTGTGCGGCGGGCGTGTGCTGGAGGTGCCTTGTTCCCGGGTGGGACATCTCTACAGGAACGGCAGCTTCCATGCGCAATACTTGAAAACTGACAGTGGCAAAAAGGCAGTCGCCAGGGTAAACTACAAATAAATTCAGCCTATTATTATTTAATTCCTTCAATATTTCTTCTTTCTGGGCAGAACTATAGGCGCGTGGCTGAGGTCTGGTTGGATGAGTACAAGGACAAGCTGTATGCGAATTTGCCGCACTTGACCCACGTGAAGGTGGGTTCATTAAAGAAGCAGAAGGAACTGCGTCAACGCCTGCACTGTAAGCCTTTCAAGTGGTTTCTGGATCAGCTGGCCAGCGACTTTCTGGAGCAGTATCCTGTGGAGGAACCTTTGGATTATGCCTTTGGCGCTGTGCAAAGTGTGGCTGAACCTAAGCTGTGCCTGCAGCGAACAGAAGGCGCTCAGCATCCCCAACTGCAGCCTTGCGATGAGGATCTGCTTTATCCCAAGCTGGAGCAAAAGTGGTCACTGAGTCATTTCCGGGATCTTCACTCGGACTTCCATTGCCTGGAGCTGCAGCAGCGCCAGCCAAATGCAGAGATTTCGCTCTGGCAATGCCATCACCATGCTGGCAATCAGTTTTGGTCCTACGACATCAATTCCCAGCAAATAGTTAATGGTCAGAGCAAAGGTGAACAACGTTGCCTGGAGGCCCAACTGCATCCACATAATGTGGTGGCCAATCTCTGTGATATGAATAATCGACGTCAGCAATGGAAGTTTGGATTTGCTAATGAAAAACTGCTGGAGGACTTTTGGAAGAATGTGCCTCAGTAGGCGAAGTCAACATGAGATTAAGATTTAAAGCGGAGTACAAAAACTTTAGCTTAAGCTTAAAAGAATTAAAAGATACTCGTTAGATGGTTAAGTAGGTTAAAATAATATACTTTATTTATGATGTGGAAGTTTCTGAAAATTATTTTGAATCGATGGTATTTTTTGGGGCACTCCGAAAACGTTCACCTGATGCGTGAAATAATATAGGTTGTATATATTAGGCATATATTCGACCTTGGAGCAAATAAATGTTGTTGAGGCTTTAACGATGCTCTAAAAATTAATATAAAAAATATTATTATTATATATGAAATAATATATTTTGTTGGCTCACATTGGTCACTTCGTAGTAGGAACGATCCAGGAAGTTTTTGTGCAGCTCCAACGATTTATTGAGCGGCACACCCATGTGATCATTCACCTCGAAGGGCAAGAACCGATGATAGCCCAAGTGATCTCGGCTATCGCCAGCCCGCACATTGACATTGCTAAGGCAACGACCCAATTGTTCACTCGCAGCGTCGCCTTGTGGACTCGAGCTGCAGATGGTCTCGTTGGGCATGGCTTCCAGGACGAATTGGCTGACTGTGGCGCTGCTCAGGACCATAGCTGAACGGCCGTACATGTAAGTCTAACAATTGGAAGTGTTAGTAAATAGTTGCTATATAGAGAATTCGATCAGATCAGATCACCTGATTTGTCTCAGATCTTAGCTTGCAGCCAAAGTAGATGAGCTCGTTGGGGCTATGGGGCAGCAGCAGGTACCGCAGATTCTCCACCACAACAAAGCTTTAAAAAAAAATAAGTGTAAGCTTAAGAGTAACAAGTAAGAAGTTATTGGCTGCTTACTTATCATCATTGGCGTAGAGAAACCAATCGCCCTCGTCGAAGTGATATTTGTAGACGTACTCCAAGTGCGCTCGCATTTTCAGCCATTTATCATCCAAGTGCTGAAAGACGACGGGCTCGACCTCTTCGTGGGCATCATTGCTGACGAACACGGTGCGATCGCAGTGTTTGGTCCAGGTGCGTTTATCGTGGACCGCCACCGAATTGAGGCGACTGTCGTCGGTGACAATAATGCAGAAGATGCGTGCTGCGGCTGGAGTTGCTGCAGGTTGGAGCTGCTTGTCGCGCTGGAGCAGCACGGTGGTCACCAGGCCGAGCAGTCCGAGCACAGCGAGCTTGTAGAGTATGGGGCAGATTAGGGCGGAGTAGCTGCTGCATGGATTCAAAATGCTAATTTTATTTTTGCCGCTCCGAAAGAAGCGTCGCGTGCTACAGAACAGCCTCATTTTGAGACAGACACTGAAATCAGTTCCATAGCTGACGATGATATGATGAAGGCAGCCACGGTGCTGTGGTCTGTGCCGGCTACAATTTAATTATATTGAGTGCTTTTGTCTGTCGGAGTTTCTCGGTTTCCGCTACTTCAGTCCAGACTCTCGATTGGTTCGCCGCATACAAATTGCCTTTTTCAATTAGAAATATTAACTCACCTTGCCAAATGGAGCTGGTGGCTCCAACGTTCATGTCTCCGGCCGTGCCTTTGCGTGCCGCTCAACTTGAAGCTGATGCAAAACTTTGGTTACGCTTCGTTTGCAGTTTGAAATTGAGAATTGACAAGTGCAGTTGAATGCGGCAAAACAGGGAAGCGGAAAGGGGTGAAGGGGGAAAACAGGGAGCATTTAACGAGCCCGAGGCGAAACACTTGTCAGCTGCAGGGCGTGGATAGCTGTGGATAGCTGTGAACTTGTATGTTAGCTATTGGCTGCCAGATCTCATGTTGGATTGGTAATGTGGTTAATGGGCTGAGGAGCTGCCCGTGAAGGTGTCGACAGCGAGCTAAGTAAAGTGCTGACTAGTAAAAGGGGTTAAGATACGGCAACGTTAGTTACAGACGTGAATAAACTCTACTTTAGCTTTGAATTGAGTTTCCACATTGTTCACAATGAATACGTTTATCGTTTCATTTGTAGTGAGTGCATTTACACTGGCTAAATACAATAACTTTGGCTCGTCACTTGAGAACAATGGTTTTTATATGAAACACTTGTATTTAGTACAATCCTTTTATATAAATACTCAAAAAAAAAGTTTGCTTTTAAATCAGAAACTTTATTTCTTTTTTTTTATATGATATAGATATTGTATTTTAAGGATTTAAAGTGTTCTTTGTATTTTTCTCTTGTTTAAATTAAAGGCTGTTTCTATTTGTTGCACATCTGAAAATGCATATGTTATTTTGCCATCAGTCAATTCGCCGAGATCTTTGGCAGATTTGCATACACATGTCTATACAAAAATAGCCAGAAGGCGAAAAATATACAAATAACTGTCATTTGAGATAACATGTGTCAGTTTTTGTTTTGAGTTGAAGGTGTTTGTAAAAACAACAACAACAACAACCTAGTAACACTTATATAATAACATGTGAGCCCGTTCACGAGAAACTGTCAAAAAATAAAGAAGAGGATTGAATACGAGTAAGGTAAACGATATTTGTTCATATGGGGCATTAATGTCTCAGTTTACGTGCTCAAATTACTAGATGAGTTGGCATTGTTGGCTAACAGGTTGGCAGCACAAAATGGTAAACAAAAGGCCTACACACAGACGCAAGGTGAGGCACAGGAAGCGACAGCAGCCGGAAAAAAGCGCAATATTGCATACAATTTGCCTTTTGGCCCTTTTGTAAAAGTAAGAGAGAGACAGAGAGTGAGAGAGAGAGAGAGAGAGAGAGATTCCAATAGCAATTCGAATGTTGTCTCAAAGCCACTGGCACTGGCAGACATGATGCAACAATGACACTTTGCAGTTGCAACAAAAACGGAAGTAATTTTGCGCTGGCAGCCAATGGGAGACAAAAGGCTTGGGAAAACGGAGACCTGGCCCAGACAGACTGAAAAGACTGAAAGACAGAGACACGGAGCCTGGCCGGGTTGACATACGTTTCATTGATGAACACGTCTCTCAATTCACGTGTGTTTGTATGTGGGCTGTGATTGTGTGCCCGTATGTGGCATGAATTATGTGAGAAACTGTTGGGCTAAGCAGATGGCTGGCTGAGAGAGAGAGAGTGAGAGAGGGTGAGAGGGTGAGAGATGATATGTGGGTTACACGGAAGTAAACGTAAACGTAACCTAAGTTGCTGGCCGTAATTGAAACATCTTAAATACGGAAATGCTTTGGCAGCTGCGACAGTTTTTGTGCACTTTATTATGACAATAATTGCATGGAATTGCGCATAGGTTGGCCAAAGACACGCACTTTATAGGTAAAATAATAAATATCATATAATACAGGAGGATAGGCCACATAGAATGTTATGGCTCGTTTTGAGATGGCAACTGTCTGCTGTATAACAGATAACAGAAAATTTGTTATTATTTAAATATATTATTGCAGTATATAAAAACTTAACAAACCCCATTTGTTGGATGCCAGCTATAATTCCTCAGCCAGGGCATATAATCATAGCCCTTAATAAAGAGTTGTTTCAATACAATCGGTATAAAGGTCTCGTGTCCAAACTCATCCCGCGTATCCACCGTTCTCACGCCCACATTTAATAGACAGCGACCAATTTCTGTGTCCTCCGCATATCCTTCCATAAGAACACAATTGGGTGTATCGGGTTTTTTGGCCTCTGTTGCAAAACGCCGCAGAGATTCCTTGCTGAGCACATAGCCGCTTTTCCAGTAGTTAAAGGACTATCCAAAAGTAAATGTTAACAATTGGATTAAAAAAGTATATGGAAGGGGAACTTACTTTGTTGGTGCCTGGATATTTGAGTTCATAGCCAAGATAAATGGGATCAGTTGCTGAGAAATTTTGTAGCATATAACGCAGATTTTCGACAGCGACAAAACTGTTGAAATAAGTGAAAAGATTCTTAAAAAACACCAGCCACAATTATGTAAGCAAATTGTGGCAAAAAAAAAAAAAAAATGGTTGGCTCAGTAAATCAAAAGAACAAACCCGCCACAAAATCGTGCATATCAATAATGCAAATGCTGATCGGTTGTGCATACAAGAAAACCTCAAAGATACGAAAATTTGAATACACGTTAAGCGATATGCAAACAATTACTATTTGAAAACAGTGTCAACAAGTTTCGGCCAGTGAAGATCCGAAGATCCGATGAATGAATGAATGGCGACCCAAAGCAAACAATGCCAAGTTCAAGCCGCAAATGTGCGCAGTAAACAAACTAAACAAAAAAAATAAATAAAAAAAGTAAAACTAAAAATAATAAAACAAAAAAGTAAAACAAGACATAAACAAATTCTGAACAGACACACACACACAGATTGCCTTTCAAGTGTGTGTGAGTTTGTTTGATTTATTTGCCAAACAAACAGCCAAAATAATTGTAGATAATGTCGATAAGCTGAGGTGCTATACGCTAGATGTTAGTTAGATGGTTTGTTTTCGCTTTTTTTATTGTTTATTTTGTTTTTTTTTTTGCCATCTCATAAGCAGTCAGAACCGGTTCGTAGCACACTTGTTGAAGATGTTTAGTACCCCAATGCTTGGAGTATTTGCTTGGATATAACTAATTAAATTTGCACAAAGATTTCGGAGCCTTGCCCCTAACCCACAAACTGGTTAAGGCCTGAGAATAAACTTTTGTCATAAAAAATGAAAATGTCTTAATAAGCAGTCGATAAGCCGGCAAAACCAAACACAAAGACAAAGATAAAGACAAAGACAAGTTGCCTCATTTCAAGGCCCATTAAATCGAACTTAAATGCTTCGATATTTCATATTCTCTCACTCTTTCTGTCGGCTGGTGTTGACATCACTTGTAATAAATTTCCAATTATGTATGTCGGCATAAATTAAACGAAACTTCAACTGTCCTCAAAATTGACCCTTTAACACTATGTTTTCTTTGACAAAAATATGAACACAAAAATAATCAAATAAAAATGACGGCGATAAGCGCACAGTGTAAACGTACTGTATTAATCTAAAACCTTTGACTTATGTTTCTAACAAAATGTATATTTTTAAATAGATTAAAAATAAACGCAAATAATAAGTTTTATTTTATTTTGCATTCACATACTTGTTGTACAGTTTTATTGTCAATCTTGAACCACGCAATTAATATAAAAAACAATACAATTTTGATAAGCCCCATTTTATGTGTAATTTAATAAATGAACGTTTTATATTCGATTTGTGGTTTAATTCGAAAAAAAAAAGTTGTAAATAATGAATTAAAATTGCTTTTAATCGAGTTGAATTTATTATTTGCGGCTTAATGATTTCATTATGCATTTAATAAGTACTTCCCAGTGAAATATACATATATGAACCTATAATCTATGCTTAGTCCGTTGCTAATCAACATAATATTCATTTAAAGTCTACCAATAATTTTTTTCGACCTGAGCCTGAGAACATTTTTAGTTCGAGTGAACAAAATTTGTACCAATTATGAGAGAAAAACTCCCCGGAGTGCAATCAGCTAAGCGCATATGCATGTTGTAGTTATTGTTGTTGTTGTTGTTGTTGTTGCTGTTGTTGGACGCTGACGACAAAAGGCAGCAACAGATAAAAACTGCTCTCTAAAGATACTTCCTCGTTGCCGTTGCCGTGGCGCAGTTGATAAAGGAAACGCTGTGTGAACCAAACCACAAAGCAGCAAAAGGAAGCAAAAGAAAATGAAGAGAAAAAAAAAAAGAATGGAATGAAAAGAACGGAACCGTACCGAACCGAACCGTAGTGTCACATAAACCCATAGCCAGAGGCTGATAACTTTATCAATGAGAAGTCAAATGGTGGGGGCTGCAGCACATAAAGAAGTTAAACGAATGTTTTGAATGTCATAACAATATGCAAGCGATAAAAATGATGACAAAGAGTGAGCCAGCAATTTATGTTAGCCACAATTCACAATTCCAATTAAGTTATACACTTAACGAGCAACTCCTACCTCCAGTCCTCGATTTTGAGAAACCAATCGACATGGCTCCTGTAGTAGTCGAACGCATAGATAAACCCCTGCCGCACCAGTGTCCAATTGTCCGTTGTGTTGACCATCGGCACATACGGCTCCAGTTCCATATCCAGCTGGCCGCTAACGAACAGCAGCACATTACAGTGCCTGCCCCAGGTGCGTTTTACAAATCTGGCCGCATCGGTGTACTCATATTTGTAGGTCACCAGGCAAAGGACACGTATCTTGTCAAAGAGTGGATCTGCGATTATGGACTCTGTTTCTATTGACCCACTTCTGGGCACATGCAGCACCTTGGAGGATTTCTGCTGGGACTGTGTGTTCCAATAGAGCGCGATAAGCAGCAAAAGTATTATGCACACGTAGAGGCCATGGAAAGCACGTCTATGCGAACTCATAGCTGCCAAGTATACTAAATGGGTTTTTGATTTATGGCAACCACTGGAACAAATCAAATCTACGATAAGAAATTAATCAGACTTTACATACAAATTTGACATGCAGATAGAATACTTCAATTTACGCGTTGGGCCCAATTTATCAGTCGTTTAGTTGGCTTCTTTCCCAGTTCTATTCGGTTAGGCAATGTGTTCAGTGTTCCGTGCAGTTCCCGCTTAGATTCTTACGGAAGTTGACATCGCCAATTGCAAACTGGCTTCTCTTTATGGCTGAGCTATTTCCTTAATTCCACCTTTTTATGATAGTACAAATGTACATTTTTGTTGAAAGTACATTGAACTTGGCCAAGTGAACCGTTTTTAATGATAACCCCATTAGAACGCACAATAATAATAATAATTATATATTTTTCTCTTTCTGGGTTTTGCTTTGAAGTTTCCCATGCAAAGCGATCAAATATTTTAATTTCGTTAATTTATTTTAATTGGCATTTATTTGGTTTTATTAAACGTTGTAAAAGTCAATCAAAAGATTTGTTCATTCTTAAGTGTAAATCCAATTTGCCAGCCAATTAAATGCATTTGACTTAGATTGAGCTTTAATTGGAACTGAATAAAAAGGGTTGGAGGCAAAGATGAATATTAATACAGAATATTTGTTGAATTATAACTATTGCACACTATTTCCAGCCATGTATATATATAAATAAATTTAGTAGGGCAGCCTTTTCTTGGCATACATTAAACTCTGTAGGCATTGGATAATCCCCACTTTAACTGTTTACAGTATGTCGTTGTCGTCTGTTATTGGTTTAATCCAATATTTTCACAACAAACACACAGCTTAAGTACAATTAAAGATTTACCAGATAGGGCCATAAAATGCAAATCCCTACCCAGACAGACTCGAACTACTTGCAGCATCTCGTGTTTAGTGCATTTCCCTTGAAATCTGGCGACAAAAGCAACAACCTGCTGCTCCAAGCCAAACCAAACCAATCCAATTCAAGCCAAGCTGAACAAACATTAAGTTACAAAATAAAATCTTTGGGCCATAAAATTAAAACACAGCAAAATACGCAGAAGAAAAAACCCAACAGATGCAGAGCAGGACAGAGAATCAAATGTGCGTGTGTGTGCGAGGGAGTTAGCAATACGTTAATCTTGCGACGCGAAGCTTATCAGCAAAACAAACCTGCAAGCAACCAACTTTTATATGTGAATGTATCTCTATCTGTCGCTGTAGCTGCATCTGTATCTTTTACTGTTGCTGCGGCTGTGGCTGCTGTGGCTCGAAGAAAAAAAAACCCTTTGCCTTTAATCCGACTGTTGCGCTTTGATGTCTTCTGATGCAAGCGCCCAGATAGAAACAGTTAGCAGTTAGGGACGCCGAGAATCCCTCTCTATAGTTCTATATTTTTTTTTTATGAGTTGGGTTCACGTTTACGTCTGGCGAGCATCTTACTGCATGCCCATAACTTTGACTCTCGTATAACTTTTATTTGCATTTTTTATTCGTTTTTTTTTTCTCTTTGTTTTGTTTTCGTTTCCCAGAACTTTTATTTTGCTGCCGGCTGAATCTAATTTGATTTGTTAACTAAAACAAACAGTTTCTAAAAAAAAAGCCTAACTGGCATTATTATTTTTGTTTGTTTTTATTTATTTAGCATAAAGTTCAACTTTGTTGTATTTGTTTATTTAATCAATATTTTCTGCGTTTATTTTCATACCAAACTTGACCCAATATATGAAATAATAATTTGCATTTTCGAGCGGGGCAGCTTTGAGCTTTTCTCAGCTGCATCTACAAAATAACTTGGTATGAAGTTAAGACTGTTCTCGAGCTCGTATGATCATAAAAGCTTTTAAGCAAGACTAAAGTTGAAATCAATAAGCTTTGATTGCAGCTGCCCACTAATCAGAATCAATTGCAATTTTTATTTATGGAACTGTTTTAATTGAATGCATTTTTAAACAAATTACTTTATGAATTAGCACTTAAATCTATTTATTACTTACTTAGCGCTTATTAGAATTTCTTGTTCTAGAAAAAAGTACTCGCCAGCTTTTAACACAATAAATATTAATATTAAATATTTATTCGAGCACCGCATTTGCTTTAACATATAACAAAAGCAAACAAATCAAATGACAAAATCTTTATAGCGGATGCCTTTTATTTCATGTTGGCTGTGCTATTTTTGCTGCTTTTGCTTTTAGCCAAACCTTTTGTTCACCTTTTGGGGTAATAAAATACGAGCAAGTTAAATACAAGCCATGTAAAATCAGCAGCGTCGTGTGTTCTCGAAAATGTTTGCTCAAGTCGAAAGGGAAGAGATAAATATTTCAAAGCTGAATATTTAAGTAAAATTAACGCAAGACTTTTCATACCTGACACGAGGCGCAAACATTTTGAGGCAGTGTGACTTTTAATGCGAATGCAAATAAAAAAATATTTAAAGAGTTTAGTTACTTGACACACGCCAAGCCAGCAAAGTAGACACAGCTGATTCTGATCAAATAAAATGTGCAAATTAGGAAGAAGCAAAAGAATCTGCCTGGAATGTTGAAATATTTAATAATAATAAATTGTGCTCGTAAATAACTGCTAGTATTTATTTTATTGCGCTGCCTTGAATTCAACGAGAACTCTTTTTATATGCAATTCAATTTAGCCTTTAAATTATTTAATTATTTCATATTTCATATTTGGGCCTTGGCAAAAATAATATTTACATTTTTTTGCGCAATTTTTGAATGTATTTGGCTATTTTATAAAATATTCATAATATTTATTTACTGTTTTATTTACTTTCATTTTTATATACTAGCTGACAAGGTAAAAACAGCATATTGGTTTTGTGTACAACAGTGAAACTGTTGTTATTAAATTGTGAATGAGTATTATGCAGTCAGTTACACCCGACTCCAATGTTCTTACTTTTTGTAAATGCCATTTTAACTGACCTAATAAAATATATAAAATGTTGTATACTATATTTACTTATATATTATTTAAGCTTGCATATGTACATATATATTAATGTAGTATATTTATTTATTTATCCCCTTCTGGCAAATAATGTGAACAGTTTGAAAAACTGGCTTGCCAATTTTATGTTTTTGCGCCACCTACTGAAAAGTGGGTCAAATGTTGCGTATGACGTCGTCGCATTCAGTTTCGGATTCGTCGTTCAACCGGTTTTCACTTTCAAACATCGGCGACGGGGCGTCTGTATATAGTATATATACATATATATATATATATTTATATATTCCAGAGCTTTGCCCAACGAATTTGGCGCTTAATTGAAAATTCATTCAACTAAATTCCGCTGCCGTTGACGGGCTTAAGCCGAACTTTAAGCTTGGCCTAAACCGTGGGCTAATGTGCATTTTATTAATAAATTGTTCGTTTCATTAGGCTGGCCGCAGTCTCCACAGGGCAACTTTCTCCCCATCTGCATCTCATGGATGTATTTTTAATAAATTGTTTGCCCTTTGGTTGCGCTTTCTTTCGCCCTGCTCATCATTGTCTGGCAACTGCATTTGCATTTGCATCAGCGTCAGCATCAGCGTTTAAATTCGGTTTTGGGCATTTTTTATTTGAATTGTAAGCTAATTATGTTGTTTATGTTGTATAATATTTTGATATGCCGTCCGGCCAACACATGTTTTGATGCTTTTGCAATAAACTCCGAGGCGCGCCATATCAAATGCAAATGAGAACTCTTAAGATGGTATTATGATACGAGCAGATATCAAAGGCAGCCTCAAAGCGTGACTAACGTATTAAATACTAGTAAGCATGGTACGCGGCAGCTTTTATATAAACTATTACGCTTCAATCCATTAGCCGATCAATTAGTTTGCATAGACAAAAAACTCATTAGCAATAATTTCAAGTACGCACTTCACATAGCTTCATAGGCAATTGAATAGAATAGACTGAAAAGCTTAAAATACTTAAAATAATGCTGATCTTAACAGCTGCTGTTAACAAGGTTTAACAGGTTTTGAAAATTGTAAATGTGTTGATGTGAAATGTGATTGATTAATTATAAACTGCGAAGTTCTTGGTTTGCTGTAAATGTGTAAACAGAGTAAAGAGCGTGTAATAATAACAGTGGGTTAACAGAGAACTTCATATGACTGTTAATAGATTGCGTTGGGCTAAAAGTCAATTCGCAATACTTAACAGAATGTGGATTGTGTTCGTAAGTAACGTAAATATTGACTGGAGAACGGAAAACAGCATCGATTTCTGGGGGCCTACGTGAGTGGATTAATTATGAATTGAGGCAGACGGGAAACTAAGTCTGGGCACGCTTCGATGGGCACGCGCATGCGCAACATTTTTGGAATGTTTTGCGTTGTTAGATTTCGATGTCGGGTAATGAAATAATTTGCACACATTGCAGAGCTTCCTTTGTTTTTTTTTTTGTTCTTCAGTTTTTTGGACAGCAAAAAGTTGTCCAAGCAGCCAACAGTCAGCTAAAGCGATGAGTCAATTTCCAATTGATTTACCCACCCAGGAGGCCACTTAGAATGCATAGAAAATATCATAATGTGTCAAATAAACTTACTGCTGTCATAAATCGCAATTACAATTAAAATATATTATTTGCACGATTGCAAACTGACTGCAACAATATGCAAATTTAAAATGCAGTTGGCACCTTTTCGCACATGCATATCAAGTGGCCAGCCCTGCCTTTGCTGCACTCGTTTCACAGCCCCGGCCCGATGATGGATTGTAAGTTGTAAAATGAATAATTTTTATTAGCTACTTTATAGTAATGGAATTTTATTTTTTATTTGCTGGCGCGCTCACCTGACCTGCCCCAGGCCCAGTCAAACGCATTTTAACCAATGGTTTTGTTAGCAATTTCAGTTAGTGCCGTTTGCAGCACACAAACAATAATTGCCAAAGATAAGCGAGGAAATTGCAATTGGGCAGCGCGCAAAAAAAAAACAAAGACCAAAACTGAAAAGGTTGTAAAAACAAATACAAATACAAATACAAATACATATATGTACATATACATATAAATAAATTAAAACTGCCGTCGAATGCATTTTGTTTACTAATGCTGACAATGGCATTGAGATTCTTTAGAAGCGGTGATATTTTTAGTTTAGCTAGTTAATTAGAAACGTTGGTAAACCCGCTAATTGTTGTGCCAGCCCATAACTTATGATGTTGTCAAAAAGAGTTGAGTTCGAATGCAAAACTTATCTTTAAATGGAACTCATTTTGAAAGCAGTTTTAATTTTGCTCAAGAATATTCAAGCTTGTTGACTTATATTATTTTATTAGGTCTCAATAAATATTAATATGTAAGCCAAAGGCTAAGAGAAACCGGTTAACGCTGTGAGAGACACTATTTATGTCAGCGGCTCTTCAAGCCATTTGAAAGCAATAAATTTAAGAGATCTATTAACTATGTTTTTCACTTTGTTGCACGTTTTATGCCCTGTGACTGGCTGCAATTTATACATATTTATTTCCATTTCCTGCCCACATTTTTACTGCTTCAAAAAAGCATTCGAACATCATTATTTATGTCCAAGTTGTGTTTTAGCAGAGCACAAGTAAACAAAATTTGCATAGCTGGACCGACTCTGGCGAGCTTATCAATACAAATGACTAGAACAATTGCATTTCAAGCACTCGTATAATAAACTGCAGTATCTAGCTTTGGAATCTGGTTCGGTTCTCTTTGCTTCAGCTTATCACGTGGCACGTCCTTAGCTCAATGTCAAAGTCAAACTGTCTCCATCTGTCTGTCTTGCAACTAGTATCTCTATCGGGTCGGGCATCTGTTGAGCTGTTGCTATTCTCTCTATTTATAAAGCTCAACAAAGCAAAGAAATGCTGGGAAAGCCCTTCTCGAGATACAATGCGAATGATAAGGACTAACCGACTGGTATTCGATTGAGGCGTCAGCTGCTGTTCGTGTCAATCACATCGGTTGCAGCGACAGACAATCAAGTTGAATGCCACACTGATTGATAGCAAAATAATAATAAATGCGAATGCAAAAGGCGCTGATAGCAGCGCTTGATTGTAGTTTATGACTGCGGGTGAAAGTACTTGAAAGTACTTGATAATTATATATTCGGACTGAACAAAACAACACGCTGTTTGCTTTTGTATAATATTTGTATAATTTATTATTCCTCACATTGTTGTCTACTTAGAAAATAATAAAAAAAAAAATACTAAAAATAAAGCATAAGCTGAACAAATCTTTATCGAGAATATACTTAGTTAGTTATAGTAAGTACAGGTAGTTTATCATTTGTTGCGAGTTGTCTCCTTTCATTCTATAATCACAGCGCTTAGTTGAATCTAAGTACATAAATATCATTTTATATATCATATTATCTTGTTATAATGTTTTTTTTTTTTTGCTGATTGCCATTAATAGACAGATCGTTAATGCAGATAACAGTAAAAAAAAGAAAAAAAAATTATTATCTTGTGAGGGCAACTATGCAGCCCAACAGCAACAATTATCACAGAGCACATTTTGGTTGGTATCCTCGAGATCTGACCCTGAGCTGGTGTTCAGATCTCAGTGTTACAATCCCTGGCGAACCATTTCTAGCATTTATCGCCTTGGCCTTTCGATGACTCGTCTTTCGTTTGAATTTGGCAGCGCGAAGTTTTCTTCTTCTCGTCGATGGTCTTAAAGCCAAATACTTCAGCATAGCTGGGCACAAAATTGGGCTTAATGCTTTCGCATGTGGGTGTGGATATTGTTGTTGCTGCTGCTGCTAATGTTGTTGTTGTTGTTGTTGTTGGCAACAGTGGAGTTGTTGCCTCACACAAAGACAACGTCTGTGGCCGCGTTGCTGTTGTCGCCATTTCAACTGTGTCTCTTGTTATTGTTGCCGCTGCAGATGATGTTGTTGTTGCTGTTGTTGCTGCTGTTGTTGTTATTGCTGTTGCTGTTGCTGTGTTGGCTCTTTCGTGCTTATTGAATACATTAAACACGCTTGGATAGACAATCAAACACGACGATTGCGGTGTTTTATGCAACAACTCCAAAGCAGCCTCGTAGCTGGGCAGACCGGAGACCAATGTGTATTCCGGGACGGGGTCCTCCGAATCGGGCTGCAGTTTCAATGCCTCAATATCAATAATTGTGCACTGCGATGAGCTGTTGGCATTGATATGATCTGTACAGGAGAGAGGAAGGGATACATTGTTGATTAGTAAACTGACTTCATATCGGATTTGTTGTTGTTTGTGGCAAACAGAACGCGTTAAGCTCTGACCTAAATCCCATTTTATATACTATATACTATATTATTTATTATTTTTAATATTTAATGGTACACAACAATATTTATTAATTTGCATGCTGCACTGGAAAGTTTTTGCTATCAATTTGCCTGCATTTATTTATTTACTTTTATTTTAACCTGTTTTCGTTTGTTGTTGCTAATTGCCAATTGGCGCTCACAAAATGCATTTGAAATGTTTTTCTTTTTTATATGCCCCGTTTTTTATTCACATTCATTTTCTGCTTGCACAGCAAACCTGACAAATTAAACAACAAGTTAGCGAAAAAGAAACCATGGCAATGGTTTTGTACTAATTCTTTTGAAGGTCGTAACAACAAAAAAAACAAAAACAAAAACTAGGTAACAAAATTTCTGAGAATGTGAAAATCTTTCAATAACAAACTTAAACTGTATTTTGATGCTTACTCAATTCCAGTTTTGTTTTGCTTAAATCGGAGCTTATTACCAAATTAAATTTCTTTAAAATTAATCAGATTATCTTTGTTATCAGCTTAAACTCGCTATTTGCCATTCATGTTTGTTTCGCAATTTTATTTCACATCTGATTCATTCATATTTAATACCCCATGAGAGCTACTTAGTTGAGGTGTTGCTCTACATTGTAGCACGTAGTCCGCCCCTTAGCGCTAATCATAAATGCTAACAGCAGGAAAAACCTTAACTGAAATATATGTACATATGTACTCAAAGCTTGATAAGGCCTAATCGAGACTTATTTATACACATCGACCCCCCTATCGAAAATAGCGATTGTTCTAAAGGCAACTTGTGAGATCTGTGAAATTCTGTGGATTTACTTACAATTGCGTTTCCAGGTGCGAAACTGATGGTACAGGAAACACGAGCATATGCAAAAGACCATCGAGATCAAGATTAGCGTGAAGACAATGCCAATCCACACCTCGTTCATGAACTTGTCGTACTCCAGCTGCTGCTGCAGTTGGTCAACGCTGCTGCTGTCGAGCACCACATGGTTGGCGGCAAAGTCGAAGTCCATTGTCACTTCGCTGGAATTCCGTGCGGTTGCCTCGTTTAGCTTGTGATGCTTCAGTTGGATCGAATTGAAGATGGTGGCACCAATCTTTTGCAGGAAATCGCTATTGGCCAGCGCGTCTAGTGTGCTGATCGTGGGTGTTGAGGCCTCGGCGGCGACAACGTTCTTGCCGCTATCCAAAATTTGTTGTGCGGCGCCTCCAAAATGATCGAAATGCAGATCATGCGACAGTTCGTAGTTTAATGCGCGTGGCAGGCCCTCCATTTTGGCTTATATATTGGGCAAGTATTCGGTTCTAGTCGCTCGGTACGCACTCAGATCACGTTCAGTAATTACGAGTTTAATTACAATGCGAGTATCTTTCGCTGCGGCACACTTTCACTGTATCCGTATCGGTATCTCTATCTCTATCTCTATCTGTGTTTATATCTTGGCTCCGTTTTAGCTCTCGGCGCTGCACAGACATCCGGCGTTGGCTACGTCTGCAAACAAACTGATTATCGCTCAACACGCAAAGCAGCCGAAGGCACCTCGGCTCGATCGTCAAGCGCGCGCTGTTGTTAACTCCACTCAAGAGAGAGAGAGAGTAAAGGCGGAGAGCGCGCACACAGCACTGATCGTGAGAACGAGGGTGGAAGAGCGCTCACTACCTGGCCAAAGATGCGCTCAAAAGTGCTCAATGCGCTCAGCAAGCGTCTTTTGCTCATTTGCCGCTTCGCTACGCATCGCTAAAACCTGAGACGAAGACTCTGTTAAAGTGTGACTGTGTGTGTGTGTGTGTGTGCGTGTGCGTGTTTGGGAAATGATCTTCTTCTTGTTCGTGTAATGCTCGCTCAGTTCGTCTTTTGTGGCCCAGACAATGCCTTCGAATTATGGGCCCATAATTGGCGTTACAAAGCGGCGCACATGTTGCCCGACTGCCTGCCTGCCCAGTCGCAGTTGCAGCGCTGTCGCAGTCGCCGTCGTCGTCGTCGTCGTCGTCGGCATCGCAGCCACAGTTCCAGTTCTTGTCCCAGTCCGTACTGTTATGGAGCATCGATCTTCATTTTGGTTCTGTTCTGTTCTTCGATTTCGTTTTGCCTGGCAAATGACATATCTCTACATTTGTATTGTTCGGCCGCTTGGCTGAGAAAAGAAATTATTGCCGTAGGATAATACACGCGTGTGTTTGTGTGGATCTGTGTGTGTGTGTGTGTTTTGTGGGCATGCGACGATCTGACGGGGCCTGAGACCATTTCTCGTTTTGTTTTTAATTTTTTCTTATTTTTTTTGTGGGGTTTTAAATTACAGCTACGTGCAGATATCTTATTTCGGGACTCTGCAGCAATTTGTGGGCGCACAGCGTAGTCTTTACTTATGCATTCACCTGGTGGAAGATGAGTTTGGTGTTGGCGTCAGGTAGGAAGGAGACAGCGATCGCGAGAGTTGCCCATTTAGGGATTGATGGATTCTGTAATTATAAGCACTAAATATGTAGAAAGGGCACAAGATAATACCTTAGAATGTTAACATATATTTGTATGTACATACTATATTTATTTATATGTATGTATGTTCATTAGTCTCAGCACAGTTGTGTTGTATGGTTCCCAGCAAACTGTTCGTTGCCATTTTTCATTAGGACATCGATAAGATATCTCATTGGAAACGCTTGCACTCACAACAAAGCTGGATAAGATCAGTTTCTGGTAGACAACAAGCCTGTTGCGAGTATCGAAATTGCTTTTCAACGAGGTTCGTCTATGATAAATTCCTCTGCAATTTAGAAAGGGTTGGCAGCGTCTGTTGCTGATAATGATGAGCTCATCGACTGCACAAAAGAACATTTTTATCATGATCAGCTAATCTTTCCGGCCAGCGAAATGAATCAGCACAACAAACGAAGAAGAAGATGATGACGATGATGATGATCAGGCTCTTTTTTTTTTTTTTTTTGCCTCGCTGATCCCCGACAGCGAACCCCGACGATTGCCTATTACGAGGGCCAGATTAGCAAATCTTGTTGGGCTGCATCTTCTGTCACAGTTGATGACGTTTTTTTCCTTTCAGCTCATTTAACGCTGAGACTTGCGGCTCTTGCGGGCAACCATATGGGCCAGGTACCCGTTTGTTAGCCCTAGACCTTTTGCAATAATTTCTGCCCAACTGTCACACAGTAAGACAATGGCCATCTAATTAGGTGAGCTTAGCCCGCGTCCCTGCCTTACTCTGTCTACCCGCTCGGGGAAGAACTACAGCCCAGTAGCTGGTGGCAAGACGTGTCTTTGTTGGGCTGTCTTCTGCCGCTTTCTTTTGGCTTCGCTCTGACCCTTGGGGCCTAGTTGACCGACTTGTGTTAGCGGGGCCCAAGTGGCTTTAATTTAAGACCCTAATGAGCCATTTAGGCATTCTGCATTCTGGCTTTGTATTCAATGCCGACTACTGTGCTGAGCCCCACAAAAATTAATGAGTCCACGGCCAGTCCAAGACCCAATCCGGGGCCTTTGCCTTTGCTTCTGTCTCTGTCTCTCCGTCTCTGTCTCTGTCTCTCTGTCTTATTCTTTGGCTTTGCATGCGGGTGATGGCACTGATAAAGCCGCTTAATTTTTCACTGGCTACGGGGTCCAAGTCCAATTTCAATTCCAAGCCGATGCGCTGCTTTGCATAATGCACCAGGCCGACCAACAATTTTACATAGTTTATTAATTTTTTAGATATTTTTGTTTTTGTCGATTTCAATCCATTTGTGTTGTGTTGGTCATTCAGCTTTTGCTTTTGGGCTGCAGGCTTGTCAAGCGCTTCTGACAGTCATAAATCGGCTTAAATTTGATCTTGAACAACGTTTTTCATTCCTAAGCCCCGTCCTCAACGCTTAAACAAATATGTAAGAATATTGATTGTGTGAATTGACCTTATAAAGCCAGATTGTGAATCCCTCGCTGGCATTTTCCTTCAATTAAGTTTTTTTTTATTTTAACTTATCACAAGAATTTGTATTTATTTATTTTTTTTTGTATAAAAATTAACTTAAATGAGTGCTAATATTAATTATTTATTTTTTAAAAGTACTTTAGCTGGAATATAAAAAATGTATCTGTATCTTTTAATTAGATGCGTATCTTTACTTTCTATATTTTTTTAACTTAATAATGTATTTCATGATATTCTTATCACTTTACTTTATACAAGCACAATTTTTACATACACTAAACACAATTTTGGGTTCAATTAGAGTTCCACAGCTGCACAGCTCTTTCCACTTAAGAACTCAGCGTGATGCTATTTCCACTTAGCAAATAAAATTTCCTTTTGAGCGACACTTCCTGATGCTGAATGCGTGTTTCCTCGCATTCCAAATTGAGTCGTTATTTGTGTACTTTCGCACATGTGAAAATGAAAATCTATTTTCAATTTCCGCATAATTACATGCTCTCAATGCATTTCTCACACTCTAATTGAGTAATCAGTCCCAAAAAAAAGGGAAGAACTATAAAAAGGAAATCTGGGCAGAGCATTGCAATAACTCCTGTGGTGGACTGTGCGCCATAAAGTCAGACGTCCTGCCAGGCACTGGCAACTGGCAACTGGCAACTGGAAGCACTTGTTCCCTGATCCCAGCGAGTCAGAATTGAAGCACAGCTCCGAGCTGCAGTCCAGGGGCGCAGTTTTTATGAAGCTCAGCAAGACCCAGTGGACGACCAACTGAGCTGTGACGCCGCGAGGGATCTAAAGAATAACAATAATAATAACAAAAGCAACAACAACAACTGCATAGGCAGGTAATTGCTGCAGTCGGAACGCACTGATGTGAAACATTTGTCATATGGACCGAGACGTGCCGTGAGATGCCCTGGGAAAGTTTTGTCGTCATCGTCTTCGAAGTCGTGCTGTTGCTGCTGCCTTGCCTCTAATCTGTGATATAGGTCATGCAACCCTCAAGGTTCCGCGTAGCACCGACCATGCCGCATGCCTCATGCCCCCGTTGCCGCTTGCCGCTTGCCTCTTGCCTCTTGCCGCATGCCTTTGCATTGTCTTTGGCTTTTGTTACTGGTGGAATTCGTAGAAATTACGCGTGAGCATGCAGCACTCGAGGCAACGGCAAAAGCAGAAAGTAGCCTAGTCGTGGTCCTGCGACTAGTCCTTATTATGTTTCTGCATGATGGTTCCCACTGTGTGTGTCTGCGTTCTAACAAACAAGTGCATTTTGAGTGCCGCTTTCATTGCATGCACAATTAAAAACGCAGTTGCACAAAGCAAAATAAGACTCCCCCCCAAAACCCACCCAACAACAGCCAACTGACAACCCATTCAATGTCAATGAACCGCAGACGTAATGTCACACACACACACAGAACACACTCATACACACACACAGTTGCAGTTTACCTACCAAGAACGTTGTCGTTGGGATTGAATTTATTCCTTATTTGTTTATGGTTTTGCCCGTCTCAGATAATCTTGGAGCGCGTTAGCTTCAAGTTCGTTGCGCTTGGCCAGGTTTGTCGCGCCCCGAACCTAGGGCCCATACCGCTAGCTATGTATCTGTATCTCTATATCTGAATATAGTACTTATAATGTTATTTCAGTTTATTGTCGTCGTCGCCGTCGTCTGTCAAAGTTTTCTACGATTTTGTTGGTTTATCGCTTCAAAGGTTCCTCAATTCATTGAACATTATTAGCACTCAAGCATACATTTTTTCAACATTCTGGTCGGCTAAGTGGCTTTATAAGGCTGTTGTTGTTGATATTTATTTATTTATTTTTATATAGGTGCAGCTAAACTTCGCAGCCCGCTTCTTGTATCGCTCTTGGCAAGAGTTAAGATTTGATTGCTTGGGCAATTTGTGTAATCGATTTGTGGCATAGGTGAAAATGTCGTAATGCAACATTAACCGCTGCGTAGAAGCAAATATGGATTCCAATAGTCATAACTCAGATAGCGTAAAAAGGAATTTTATTAACTAGCAACCAAACCAAACAAAACAAAACAAAACAAAACAATTAGAATGTCTGACAATAAAATCTAATATTAGCTAAAAGTCGTATCTATCATTGACTCAATCTTTAGCAATATAAATTGTTGTAAATGTTGATTTTAATTGTAAAAATCAAAGTACTTAATCAATTGAATTTATTTTTTAGTTAATCATGATTTCATTAGGTAGTCTAGCAAATCTATTTATAATCAGTTTTCTATATCAGTTAAATTAATAGTTTCGACCTTGATTATACAAAATAATATAATATTAATTATATTAAAATCACAATAATAGTTTTTGCATACTATGTATTTATATAAATCAATCTACTATAACTATACAATAATACAATTTACATGCTGTGTACAAATATACATATATATTTATAAATTAACCTACCCAAGTTCTAAATAAGCAATCGATTATTTGCTAATTACAATACTTTTAAGTACAGATCAAAGATTGATACAGTAATTTATAGACGATTTATGCAAAGCTGTTGACTATTTAAATAATCGCATAAAAACAGCTTTATTAAAAAAGTTTTAGTTAAAAAATCGTCTATATATATCTTTTAAGTGAACAACCGTTGACATTTACATAGGCGGCAATAATTTGAATCGATTAGAATTTGATCATTTATATCTTACAACGTGCAAATGGCAATCACGCCATAGAATTAAGGAAATACTGGAATAACTATTCATAGTATAAGTCGAGCTTATAGCTATGCAAATGGCTACACGATTAATTACAGATGTTAACAGTAGTCGTGCCATAAATCTAACAATAAGCGGCTTATTTGGACATTGTCTGATATTATCTTATTAGCTATGCAACCATTATAAATGTGTTCATAGCCAAGAAATGCAACTGGTTTTTATTTATTTTTTTAATCTTAATTTTTGACAATTTTTCAGCTAAGTTGTGTGTGCTAATTAAGTTAGATCCACGTGTGGATTTTTCTAGTCACTGAACCTTAACGAGCGAAACGAGTTCCGAAAACTCTCTTACAAGCTGAACCCGTGCGGCCCATTAGCCCCACATTGTGCAATCAACGATTGGGCTCTACAATGTTTTTGAGGCTTTTGATGAAAGCTCTTGGGTAACATCTAGAAAATGTCTCAATTAACCCTAATTTCGCACTTGGCGCCTAACCCCGCCGACCGACTGACTACGCCGACGACCCCAATTGACGTCTTTAGACTCCCCTTCGAAAACCAAAAAGCAAAAAAAAAACAAAGTAACAAAAACACAGTTAACAATTGTGACTGGTCAATCAATAAATGCATTTCATGATTGATTCCGACTCAGTTGGGAAATTATTCGACTGGCTTATCGGTGTGTTCTTATCGCCGGGGTACCGTAAAATGATATGCAAGGTGCTTGGCTGGGTAGTTCATCAAATCCGTCAGCCATAAACTTTCAATTTCGAGAACTGCCCGACGACGCCTTGTCGGGCTTGTCATTATTGACATTACAAATGTTATTGATTGTACTCAGACGAAGTGTTTGCGAGCAGAAGAAGAAGAAGGAGGAGGAGAAGGAGGAGGAGGAGGAGGAGGTTTGGCTCCATTTCGTTTCACTTTTCCACGGGCTGCTTTTCTTTTCTTTTTTTTGGGGCCTGCAGAGCTCAAGTCACGAAATCGAAAGTACATGTTAATTATTTCCACATACAAGCAACAATCACCTGCATTCATTGTAGGAGACGTAGACCCGATCAATTTTCACTGATAAGCGCATTAGTTTTCGAGTGTTACCTTGTACAATAATTTCCCCTCACACACTTTTACCCTTCTTTCCCCTCTCTCTCTCTCTCTCTCTCTCTCTCTCTCTCTGTTCATCTTGGTGTCAATCAGTTTCAATTCGAATTTGAGTTTTTTTTTTATATTTTTTCCTTACCTTGTTTTTGTTTTTTTGTTGACATTTCTTTCTGCCTCGTCAACGTTGCATGCAAACAATGAAATCGGTTTTTTCTTGTCCAACTTTGTGGCTCACGAGGGGGTGGGGAAACGGGGGAAACGGGGGAAACGGGGGTATAGGGGCACCATCATAAGACTGGCGACAGTAGCATTACAAAGCGTTTGTTTTTGGCTTTTCGTGTTAGCAATTCTGTGGAAGTGTCGCCGAGCGCGCTGTTAGTGATATGGCCAAATGATATTGGAATGGAATGGGGCAACTGGGCCATACAAAGACTTCCAATTTCTTTTAGTTTCCCAGCAAACATACGATAGTCTGACAGATAGAATTTCCCAAATTATTATCAAGGTTTTAGAATTTAGGTCGAGCTCAGTGCTTATATAACATTTGCCAACTTATATGCCCCACTTCGTTTTTCCTTTAGAACATTAAGTTGGCACTACATATTTAATTCTGTTTTTTTTTTGAGCGCCTCATCTTTTGAAAGCCTACATAATTTGCATTCCTAATGAGGTTAACAGTCTGCAGCTGTTTCTAACACTTGGCATACGCCCACTGCACTGCTCTAATTACATGACTTACATGTCTGTCTTGGCGTCCACCCCTTCCATTTGTCCACTCGGGTCGCTTTGGCTTTGGCTGGAAGCATGTCAAGCTACAATTAATTGCACGCCACCTTATGAAAATAAGTGTGTATAAAGAGATTGCCGCAGGCACAAAACCCACCAACAGCTCGTCGGAGGCGGCAGCAAAATGAGGCAGTCGCGTATTTAAAGTCCAATCTGCAACAATTCAATTAAGCCAATAACAAAACCAATTTGTAATGCGCTGCAGCTTTTTAGCTACTGCTACAGCGAATGGCAAATGGAGATGGAGATGGAAATGGAGATGATGATGATGACGACGACGAGGATGGCGGCGAAAAGTGAGAGGGACTCAGGCAATGGCAAAGCTAATGCCAAAGACAAAGACAAAGCCACGCGTCAGCGGGGCAAATCCAATTAAACTGGCGACAACGACGTTGCAGCCACTAAAAAAAAAAGGGCACTGGAGCGCCGACGGTCGACGGTGGATAGTCGAGGGTGGTGCGAGGTGGTGCGAGGTGGTGCGCGGTGGTGTGCATAAAAATTGAATAAAGCGCAATTTCAAATGGCTGTGTGGACCACAGAACACAGACCATGGAGCAATGCCACCTGCTGTTGGTTTACATTTGCAAAAGTCGACTTCAAAGCAATTGCGACATAATTAAGTTGACAACAACAACGGCGACATCAACAGCGACTCCGACAAGCAGAACCAGCACAACAGCAGCTAACGATTGACACCAGTGACCCAGTTAAACGGGCCGGATAAAACTGGACGCGGCTCTGGCTCTGGCTCTCGCTTTGGCTCTGACTGCGTCTCCAGCTCCACCATGTCCGACTCTGTCTCCGGTTCCTTCGACTCGAACTGACTAAGAGGCGAACTGTGTGACGTCGCGACGCTGTGTTGTCCGTCACAGTTTAAATTGAAAATTAAAATTGTTAGACAGCGTGTCGCGCTGTCGCCTGTCACTGGCATATTACGTATACGTATACCCTGCTCTAAGCATTAAGGAATTGCCCGAAGACCTCATAAAATGGGCTTGAGTGCAAGTTAGAAAACGAACAGAAACGAAATAAGTTTAAATGAATGCAATATTTTTCTTAAAAGTTAACTGCAGCGCATATTAAAGTTGATAAAGCTGATCTAGCCAAAAGTTGCTCAGCTTTTGGGCGCTTTTTTATTAACGGGCTTGAACAGCTGCATGGTCTGGTCGGACTGTCTGGTTTGGCTTTGTTGTTTGGCTGCTTCTTAATTTCACACCGACGCCGCCAACTGGCGAATGTTTTTGCGGCGCTTTTAATGCTCGTGTTTGCAGCACCGACGACAAAATCCAATTAAAGAAATTATATTTACACAAACATAAGCGCAAGAAAAACCTGGTCACATTTGCGGCAAATTGTTATTAAAACCATTACAGAAAGAAAGAGAGAGAGAGCAACTAGCAACAGGGGCATGCAACGTGCACTTAAAACGTTGACGCCTCAACCGCACGGCGACGTTGCAAAAGTATTTTTGTTGTACAGGCAAGTGGTTTGTTAAGGATCTGTGATTGTTTTTAGAGGATGTGCTGCTAAAAGCAGGAATAACATGCAACCACATAAATCCACATCCACACATGCTTAACTCGAGAGATTCTTAACAAATTTTTAGCGTAATTCCAATGAAAACACACAGCTTGCACTTCTCCCGCTCGCCGGCATAACAGATATCAGATACAAGATACTCGCTATTCACTGGCCGCTGGCCTCATATTGTATAAGGCCGGGAGGTTGCCGGCAGCGCAGTTTATGAAAACAAATTGCTCAAATTACAAGAGGTTTGCCTTTCTTCGTCGTCTTCTTCTTCTTCTTCTTTGTTCGTGTGTGTGTACTTGTTGTTATTTGTATCTTTAGGATACATGTGGGAGGAAGCGAGCTGCTTAAGTGCATTACGGTATGGATTACCAGAGCCGCAACCAAAGGACAATCCCACACACCACCAATAGGACAAAGAAATTGTGAAAGAACAAATTCTTAAATTCCTTGCATATTAAAAAATGTTTATGTATTTCCTACAAATTTGCCAAAAAAAGCGAAATAAAGTTAGTTGATATAAAAAGAGCATTGTGTAATAGTACATATAAATTTGTAATACTGGCCAGGGGTTCACTAAAAGCCATCGTAAAAGCACTCACATGAATAAGATACTTTATCTTTATCTCGCAATGATTCACAGTTTAAGTTGGCTAAGATTTGGAATTTGTGTGAAATACAATTTAATGCAGACACATGATTCATGCTGTCCAAATGTTACTGAGATAAGGATCAGGAATGCCAAATCATCCACAAACGCAATTAAATGAGTAATAATCATTTAAATAACACAAATTAAACAAGTATTATGTTCTAGTCATTATGTGGATTTGCGAAAACAAATATTCATTTAGAGAAGTAAATACTGACTCGTTAGAGAACTAAATTTAACATTAAATATAAAAATATTTACCAACATATTTATTTATGTTATCATATATTTAATTATTTATTATGAAATATTCACAGAAATACAAAAATCTCTTATCTAAATATTAAATAAATCACATTTAAATACAAAATAATAAAACATAAATCACAAATCAATTTTATTTAACTCAAATTTGTTTGATTCTAAATAATCTGTAAATTTAATTCACTGACAAAGCGCATTGCAAATTGCTTTAAAATATCCCTGGGATAGCCGGCATAGATTGTATCTCTAATTACCATTTACTGACCCCGGTCAAAGGACGAGTACCGTTTGAATTTTACCGGCGCAGCGCAGCAACCGCCATAAAACTGTAAAATCTCCAAAAACGCATAAATCTAATTTGGCTCTGGGTCTTTTATGATGCCCGTGCAGCGGATCATTTGAAAAACAGAATTGCCAAATGCTGCTCGTGATGATGATGACGATGACGATGGGCTATCTAAGCGCCCCAAAATGTACTCAAAATCCATTTACACACACCTGAGCGTAAAGTAACAAGCAAGAATGGATGTTCAATAAACTGATCAACAAATAAATACCCTAAGCACAGAGTTAACCTAAAGAATTTAAATAGAGTTAATAGAAAAATGTTTCTTAAAAACCAGAATTTATTTAGTTATTTCAAGTTTATAAGTCTACAGTGTTAAAGTATTCCATATTGCAGAGTAACACCTCGAGGTTGGAGTTTACAGGGCATCAACTGAAAGTTAAAAGCCATTCAACTTGGCCGGCAATAAAACGGCAAATGCGAGCGCGAAAATTTTCAACGTGCGCACGAAAATTATTTTATGATGCTTTTAAACTAATTTTCTGGAAAAAACAACGTGCGAAGGCACTTTGAATTGGGGAAAAACAGTTGACGGGACGCGTGGGCACGTAAACATTTTCTTTTTTTTATTTACCTGCAACCAAAATTCGAGCGTGGCAGTCGCGAGTTTAGAACCGTGGAAAGCCAATTTAATGCCCACATGCGGCGAGCGTAACAGGTTAGCACAAGGACTCACTCCGGCTCCTAGTTCTGGCCCTATGCAGTCATATTTGTGAGTGTTCACTCTTAGTTCGGGTCACGAACTAGCCATAAAATTAGCAAAAAAACAACAAAAACAAAAAAGGTTGAGTTCCTTGATGGACTGCGCAAATTTGTCGCCTTATTTTGCCAGACACTTTCGCTTGTCCTTGGGGGCCTTATCTGAAGGGCCATCAATCTAAATTACAGTGCGAGACGGCATCAAAATTGTAAAGCCGCTTTTGACATTGACTTTAGAGCAATAATAAAAATATTTTTTTTTTATGCCCTGACATTTGGACGACAAATTGATTTATCTGCATTGAGTTCCTTTTGATAGATCTGTGAATTATGCTTACGTCGCACCAGGAAGTGAGCAGTTGCAACATTTTGGCTAAGCAAAAACCCAAAATTGACATCTTCTACTCCATAATGAAGCGATCAGTGGCAGCCGTAGGCCACATCCTGAGCCAAACAGCTCAGCCTACGCCTATTCATAAATTCCTGGGCCCGCCTGTCGATTTGTCAGCACCAGAAAAGGGCCGAAATTGACATTGACATTGTCTAAGTACGAAATTGTAGACTCCGTACTGAGTAACTGAATAACTGCCAAGGACAACAACGGCAGGTAGCGGCAAACTGGCATCCTACTTATTCGCATTGTCTCATCCCATCCCATCACATCCCATCTCAGCTTCCAATCTGTAGGCTTTTGTCTTGCTCTTTTTGCGAATTGGCAGCCAGAGAGTGAATCGCAAGCGTGAGCACAATTATGGTCTTCAATCTATTCCAGGAACTGCGAGCAACTTCAACTTCAACTCCAACTCCAACTCATCTTATCGGGTTACTATTCGGTCTTACTTGGAAATTTGCCTGCTGCTTAACGTGTTTCATAATCGTAGCGTAGGTGCCATAAATTGTTATCCTGCAGTCCTTCTCAAGTTGATAGAGCTGCTGCTCCTGTTGCGCACCAAAGGATTCCTAGTGTGTTAAGCAGGTTGACTACAAACTTCAATGGATGGCTGTAAAATTATCCTTGAAACTTTCCATTTCAAAAACAACGCTTATATAAATATTTTTTTTAATTTTATTATAGCGCACTTTAACTATTTATAATAACTTATACTTATATAATAAATACAAATTTACTTACTTAAATAATAAGTTGATTGAGTCACTTCAACTTGATTTAATTTCGAAATTCTTTCTTTTTTCGCTCAGTGTACTTTTTCATTCATAATCTTTGATATTTGGAACCTTTTAGTTTGGTAACTCATCGTCGCCTTGAAGTTTGCTTACCTTTGCCGTGTTGTTTGCCCAACAGTAGCCTGTCAATGACATATCATATCTCAATGTTTCCTACGACTCATGCCAACGCATTTCCTTGGTAAACAAGATTGTAATTTCCTTTATTATTTATTTACTTTTAAGTAGTGCATACATTTTGAATATGCCGGGACTGCTCCTTTGAAAAGTGGCGCATCATGGCGTGGTAAATGTCCTGACAACAAACTCATTCATAAATCAAGGCAACAGCGATTGTTAATTTTCGATATATCTATGCCATGTTTATATTTTGTTTCTTAGGGGAAACCTCTTAAGTGTTCTTTAGTTTGGAGAAAAAAAACTGCTTCCTCATGGTTATTTCAGCATGAACGTATTGGAAATATGATAGCCGATAACTTCGAGCCATGGACAGCTGACGAATGCACAGAGGGAGCAGAAAAATTGGGCACTTTTTATGCTTCCTGCAGTTGCATTTTTTTTTTATAGGTCTCTGAGCTATTTTATCTTTAGAAACATTTGGATTTTTTTTTAAACATCCTGGCAAGAGGGCTTGCAGTATTAAATTAGTTTTTATATGTTACTCTTGAACCATTTGACTACCTATATTTCTGATTCAATCTTTTGGCTGTCTCTCTTTTGACCTACATCGCTTTAAAATGTCAGGTTAACCAATTGCCTATAAAAATGAGGTTGGAAAAACGAATTTAAGTTTCGAAAATTTCAAGAGAAAAGTTCTTAAAACGTGTTCCAGCAATAAATATCAATTAACTGATATATATATATATATATATATATAGAAAGGCGAGTCACGGGCTACGAACCGAATATTGGAAAGCAAACTAATTGCAGTTAGCTGGTGGTCCGAAGGCGGGCAAAGAGCTCTGAGCTGGCGAGTGCAGGCCAAAAGGAAGTCGTAAAATTGATAAGGACAAAGCATAAAGAAAAACGCGCTGCAGGAAAACTAAGCGATTATGGAATGTCACCGAAGTGCCAGGTCACGTTCCAATCGTGGCCACCACAGATGACTCACACAGTGTCCACGGAATGTGCCGGCCACAGCCTCAGGTCTCAGGTCTCTGTCACGGGCTTATCAGCGAGCAGAAAACGCCGACGTCGCCGTCGCCGTCGCCGTCGCCACTGATAACCAGCTACAAATTTGATGACGCAAGCGTCGACGGCATCCACGACACATCTAGACTAATCCAAGGGAATTTCTTGGTAGTTGCTGACTCTAATTTGTTGCTCACTTTGTTTGATGACGTGACGACGTCGTCGTCGTCGTTGTTGTCGGCTCTTTGAACTTGGCCAGCGGCAACCTTTCTGGTCTACACTCCACTGGCACAGTCTCCGCCTTATCACGTGGTCGGTGCCTGCCCGGTGTGGTCCTTATCTGGGCATGTGCTGCTGTCACCGCCGGTTGCCCGACTCCTTCCCCCCCCCCCCCCCCCCCCCCCCCCCCCCCCCCCCCCGCCCCCCCCCCCCCCCCCCCCCCTCCCCCGCACAACTGCGGTGTGTGGGCTGTACGCATATTTGCATTAGACTTAGTCAAACAACTAGTTGGGATGAGTTGCCATCGAGTGCCAATGTTGTTGTCTGTGCTTGGCATTGTTTATCTACCGCCAACTCGACCCTGACCTAAGCCAAGTCTTTGTGTGTGTACAAAGATGAGACATGTGATATTTCGCCAGAATCAGATCGAGATCACACTTTTTTCTTATCTGTCTTTAAGATTGTGTTCCATATAAATATATAAAAAATAAATATTTATAATAATAATAAACTAATTTTATTAACTAACTAAATTAAATAATCTCTTTTTGGTCTTTTCTTTAGAATTGATTTATGCTATTTTAGCTACTTTCTGTTACATCCAATTACTTTGCCAGCACACCTACCAGATTGCATTAGAGCCTTACTATCAAATGTTGGCAGCAATATTTTCCATTTTCCATTTTATGGCCAAATCATAAACACGAACTGAGGCTGATTAAAATTTCATTTCGCACTTTCGACTAGTTCGCTGTGATTGTTGCTGCTGGGTGCTGGGTGCTGGGTGCTGGGCAGCCAGTGTTGCAGAAGCCCCAAAAGTAGTGCTCGTAAAAAGCGCAGCGTCAACCGCAAAGCGACGTCTGCACTGCAATGCAGCACCAGAAATGTCAGCGGTGCTTCAAGTTTTATGGCGCTCGCCGCAAATGGCCATGAGAATGTATCTAAACAGACTAGCCGGGGCACTGTCGAGGGCGGGGGCTGGGCCTGGCTGTGTCATGCTGCCTCTAAATTCGGTTAGGGCTAAAACGTAAAACTTTTATGGCTGGGGCAGCGCGCGCGCGTGGAAGAAGCTCAGCAACGTCAGCATCGTAAATAAATTTTGCTCGTAATTAATTTTGCATGCAAGTCAGGCTAAAGACAGCGAACTGGAGACCGACTATATAGTACGGTGTGTAGTTATATGTGCGTATCGTCGTGTTTGTCTGTCGTCAGGTTTTGGGAGTTAATAAACGACGCAAACACGGCACCTGATTTTGAATGTTGCCTGACGTTTAATGATGGACCCGCGCATCCAATTTTGATATGCCAAATGTGTCGCTAAATGATTCTTTTTGTTGTCTGTGGGATTCACCACTCCCACCCCCACCCCCACCCCCACCCATCCTCCCACTCGCCTATCTCGCCGTGATGCGTGCGTTGCGCATACGTCCCGTGTGACGTCGCAAACGCGGCCTGTGACTGGCATTAGCTTGCGACTTGGCTTCGGTTCGGTTTTTGTATGCAAATTGAGTTTCGAAAGGGGGGGGGGGAGAGGAGGGGCTTTTCTGGTGGCGGTGGTGGTGGCGTTGACTGCTTTGGCTGTTTGCACACGCCTCATGGAAAACTTTGCTCCGGCAGCAGATCGAGAGCTGGTGAACGAGGTTCAAGTTTTGAGTTTGCATTGCATTTTGCCAGGCAGCTCATTAGTGTGCTTGTTTGTTTGTTGTTGTTGTTGGTGCTCTAGCATTATTTATTTGACATTTTTAACACTTGGCGTTGACAGTTTGTGCCGTGTTTTGTGCCTTTACGTTAGTCACATTATGTGCTCAAATTTGCCAACAGGCGAAAATCAGTTTGCTGCATTGAGCCAAGTTACATGTTGCTGTTGTTGTTTTGCATCTGCTGTTAATTTTTGTTGACTTTACGTGTTAGCTGCTCGTCAGTCCCATTGTTTGTCAATGCTTCAGTTGCAATTTTTGCAAAAAATGTCGCCTCGGTAAGTCCCGTGGGAGCTGCCAGGTGTTTTTCATCGGCCAAAGGTCTGGGCTAAATATAAAAAGCCTTTCAGTGTTTGCTTTTAACAAAAAGCACACAAATAACAATGTATGGGCAATTAGATTAGTCGGATCTGCCAATTAGCTGCCCGATCAAGTTTGCTTTGATTTTAAATGGGATCATAATAAAATATTTACAAAAAAAAAAGTAATAACAATGTTTTCCATACACATTACACAATTCGTGATTGCGGAGTTCCTCATTGTCTGACTGCACTCACACTCGGATGGCACACATAAAACTGAAGTGAATGTAGACCCCGGGGACAAGTAACATGTATTCGGCGCATAATGTCTACTATGCGTATAGGAAGGCGCGTCGAAAGTTTGCACTGAAATCGTATATATTGTTCGTATTATGGCTGATCCTGGCTTTGGTGCAGTGGCTGATTGTTGTCTTTGTGTAAGTGCAGTTAAAACGGGTTCAACATACAGCTGACTCCATTTGCATACTCACAGCGTACAAATGCAAGCGGCTTTCATAGAGTACTTCTATATAAGTATTGTATTCTTTCTGATTGCCATTTTGCTGTTCGCCCTGTTCTTGTTCTTCGAGAGGCTGCGTTTCAATAAGGCTGTCGCCTTTATATTGTCCTTTCTAATTGTGAGTGTGTGGAATAGTAATAAATTGGCAATCATTAATTAACTCATCATTCATCTAGGTAGAATTTCAAATTATTGCGGTATTCCTACTCGTCGCACGCTCGTTTTGGACCGAAATGTTGATGTACTTTGCGATCTGTGTCGTGCTCATCTTTATCTTTGTGGTCATAGGCATTGTCCTGCCAAGGAGGGTGAGTAGCTCTAACAAAGTAATATGGAGTCGTTAATGGTAACCCCCCAGATGGATCTCACTCTGCACGTGGCCCTCCTGTTTATTGTGGCCTTTCTCTTCCTAATTATCGCCGTCTACTTCCTCATGCTGCATCTGGTGGTGCCAGAGATGATGCCCTACGCCTATATACTCGTCCAGTTGCCCATTACCCTAACAGTCCTGCTCGTAAGTTTTAACTTTCCTGCTAACTGACACCTTTTTCTTCTTATTGTCTCCCCATATCCTTCAGTTTGTCATGTATCATGCACAAACAATTAATGGAGGGCGGTTTGCGGAGATGCGTCTGCATGATTTCTTCCTTGCATCGCTGATTCTATTCCATGATTTTCTAATCATATATTTGCTAACGTTCTACTGGCAAATTTGGGCCAGACTTGTCACGCCGAATAATTGGCCAGAAGAGCCCATCAGAGATGCCAGTTCCAGTCGTCCCAAGTATGCAAATCCCGACTATGACAACTTGAATCCCGAGTCAGACGGTAAACTAATCAAAAATTGAAAGTTTCTTTAACATTCATATAAATGCTTGTCTTCGTATTTAACAGAAAGGTTTATAAAATTGCCAAGGAAAATAGATCGATTTAGGCCAAATGAAAATCTCGATACAACGAAGATGAAAATTACCCTCGACTTTGTGAGAGACGATCCGGAGAACAGGGATATAAACGCACTTCACATCAACGAGTGGCCCAATTTGTGGGTGGCCCAGGCTAAACATTTTACACAAATAGTCTATAATGCTCCAGAAAAGAAGGCAACTCCACCTGACGAGAAAAACTATGAAGAGTATTATTGACCAACAAATGATGTCAATGCGAAGTTGAGTGCAGCAGATAAAATATCCTGAAACAAGCTGATATTTATTCATTATAAGTTTAATGAATGAGAAATGCATGATTGAAAATATATGTAATTTAAATGAAAAGATTTTTTTATTTAAAATTTAAAATAATTTAAATTGACCAGCTGACATAGGAGCAATTTTAATTATTTACTTTTTAAAAATAGTAGTTGCTTTTCTCCACTTTTCAGTTTAATGTCAGGTCAGAGACATATTGTTGTGCTTTGTGAAATTTGTTGTTAAATCTAGTTTTGGTTTTGTTATTTATTTTTGCACAAAATTCGCTGTAAATGTTAACAGATAGAGCAGCGGTATCTCACCTAGTTTCTGTCCGATAAATGGACAACTATGAATGCCACCTATGAGAACTACCGTTACTACAGAAAAGCACGCCGGAAGTTCGCCCTAACGACATATTTACTGCTACTTCTATGGCTGATTCTGGCCATTATACAATGGGCAGTCGTTTGTCTCATGTAAGCATTATTCTAAACAAAAATATATGTTTAATTTAATATTTTAAACTGCAGAGAAAACGCAAGGGGAATATTCTGGACGCACTATTATATTTGTTTCGTGACCTTTATTTTGGCAGTGCTGCTTTTTGCTATCTTCATATTTGTTGAGAAGCTGCGTTTCATCAAAGTGTTGAACTTTATAGTCGCCTTGATAATTGTGAGTAACGGCATCTTTTGGACTGCAAGAGAAATTTAATTCCATTTTCTACATTCTTCCATAAGGTAGAGCTGCAAATCATCTCGTTGTTTGTGCTGGTCGCTCGAACTTTTTGGCTGGATTTAGTTGTGTTCTATGTAATTTGTTTTGTGGTTCTCTGGCTATTTATTTTGATTGGCACCTTTCTACCAAGGAAGGTAAGCTTTAAATGAAGTGCCAATTTTTATTTGTATTTTTATATATATTTTTGAAAATTTCATAGGTTGACCTCACCCTGGATGTGGCCATACTTTTCATAGTGGGCTTTATTTTCCTGATCATCAGCGTCTACTTTCTCATGTTCACCTACTTGGTATACCATGTATCGATGTATGCGTACATTGTCGTCGAAGTCGCCATTTCCATAATAGTTCTGTTCGTAAGTACACATTGAGTAAGCCACACGATCAAGGCTCGATTCATTTAAGCCATCCTTCCAGTTTGTTATGTACCATGCACAAACAATTAACGGTAACAGGTTCGCCGAGATGCGTCTAAACGATGCTATTCTGGGCTCGCTGATTCTGTTCCACGACTTTCTCATCATTTATTGGCTAACTTTCTACTGGCAAATCTTGGCCAGACCTTTCACGCCGGACTACTGGTTATGGTTTTCGACACTAAGAGATGATGACTTAACCCATACAACCAGCTTATACGATGATAGCGAAGATTATACGACGAATACTATCACAACATCAAGTAAAGAGCCGGTAGCCCGCCCTAACAAAAAAAATCGAGATGGGGATGATGATGACGAGGGGAATAATCAGAATCGACCTGCTGGGAGAAGCCCATGGCGAAGTCGTGGCCGAGGACACGATCAAGATCGTGACCAAGACGAAGACTATGGGCGTGATCGAGGGCGTGGTCAAGACTATGGTCAAGGACGAGATCAAGGGCGAGATCGAGGGCACTCGGATGAAATCGATGATGAGCAGGATTATGGACCGGATGAACGGCAGTTTCAGGGACCTTTCAAGACCAAGTCATTATTTTCTCGAAAATATAAAGATACTGCAAATGAGGACAGAGGTCCTTGGCGCACCCACAACGTAGGTGATTGGGACAATTCCAACAGAGACCTCATAGCTGAAATCGAAGTAGACGCAGATAGAGACATTTCTGCTGTAGACGGTACCAGATACTTTGGAGCAAAAGCCGAAGACAATCCAGAAGAAACCGCAAGAAGCCACGCCATGTTACACCCCGAAGAGGAAGGCATAGCTGAGATTCCACAGGCAAATGTTTTGCCTGCTAATGCCGACAAAGATGCCATCACTGGTGAAGGAGTATTCAACGATGAAGAGATCAAAAATGATCCAAGAGAAAGCGTTCAACCAGCTGACAAAATTGAAGGCGTCGAAAGAAGTCTACCTGAAGTTGTAGCTGATGTCCCAGTGACTGCCAGTGATGAAGCTGGAGTTACTATTGATCAGCTCAGCTCAGCTGATGTCGCCGTCGTGAATGGGGAAGGTTTAGATGGAGTTGCTGGTGACCATGTGGCTAGTAGCGCATTTCATAAGGCAGTTTTACTGTAAACGCTGGAAAAGCAAACAGATGATATGCTGATGGAGGAGTTTCACAGCTATCAATATTAGATTGTAAACTATTGTCGAAAATCAAAGATTTTCGAAGAGTTAGAGTGGCGTATTTACCTTGTCAGCAGACAGTTAATAAACAGATTTTTGTGATTGTCAGTTTATACACATACTACTATATCAACATTATCACTTAATTGAACTCACGCGCACAAAGTGGCTGTCGCTGCTGCAAACAGGTGACCGGCAAAGATTTATCACTCCTAAGTCAAATCACAACGACAACCTGTTCAATGAACTCCAGTCGCAAACCAACAAAAAAAAAAAAACGATACAAAAAACAAAAACAAAAGAAAACCGTTCGACCAATTACGACCAGCACACGTGCAGACCACATGCAGACCACATAAAAACGTACTTGTGCTGCCTTAACATGTACGTACATCTATGCATGTATGTATGTATATGTATGTGTGCGTATATTGCCCGTAACACATACTTAAACGTACGTACACAGCCCACATCGCTTATCTTTGGGCACATTGATGCATCAGCGTTTGGATCATTAATACCCTATTAGTTTCATCGGGAATTATGGATATGATAATGAAATTAATTTGTAATGATTTTTAGTTATTAAAACATAAGTTCGTTTGGCTTTTTTCTTTTTTTTTCCTGCCTAAAATTTATGTGTAACTTAAAGGGTATCATTTAGTCAGCTTATTTGCAGCTCTTCTTGTCTGTCTTATTTTTGTTGTGCATTACGGCAAATCATGGCAAGAACGCAAAACACGACCGCGACAGAAACCCAACGATGACTGCAAATGCTGCTGCTGCTGCTGCTGCTGCTGCTGTTGCTGCTGCTGCTGCTGCTGCTGCTGCTGCTGGTGTTGATGTTAGTGGCAGTGCCAGGTTCCATACTTGCTGGCGCACCACTCTGCCCCCAACCCCGCCCCACTGGCCAGTTTAGCTGGCAGTCACTCATGACTGTGACCTGAACCAGATACACGATGCACGATAATATAATTTATGGCCCTGTTTTGGTGTTTGTTGCTCCGCTGGGTTATGCTATGTTTGATGTGGCGTGTTACTGCGTCCGTCCGTCCGTCCGTCCGTTTGTCTGTCTGTCTGTCTGTCAGTTGGTTTGTCCCGCGTCGACTCATCAACAAATCGTACATTTGAATACAAATTGCAGCATTACCAGCTGAGGCGCAGAAGCTTCAACAAAAGTGTCAAATTTGACATGAAATTATTTATGCTAACACGAGCGATTTACCTGGTTATCCACTCACGTTCCCCAGAGTCGGCCGAATAACAGTTAAAAATATGTCTTTTGTTTTTCATACTCATACTCGTTATATTTGCATACATAGTTTATTTGGTTGCATTTCTGTTTACCATAGTTGACAATATTTAAACGTTATTTTTAAATTGTTTATTTTTTGTGTTTTTTGTTTTTTTAATTTTTAGTTAGTTAATGAAGTTCTTTTAGCTTTAGATTTATTTAATTTTTTGTTTGTTTTGTTTTTTTTATTTTGTGGTTTCTCTCAGTAATAATATGTATGTAATTAGTTTCTGTAAGTGTATTTCCACTACCTATGTAGCATTAGTAACTGCAACATTTTATGAGCTAACTGTGCTTGATCAAGAGGTGCCACCAAACTTCAATAACTTAGCTTTTTAACTAACAAAAAAAATTAAAAAAAAAAAAATTAATTGCACTTAGAGCATGTTTAAACTCTGGCTAACTATTTATTTGGCCAGTTTGCTGGAATTACCAGTGTTTTAATCATAAAGTTGCTTTGCTCGAGCGCTTGTTGATTTTCCGGCATTAAACTATGCAAACGTGTTTATCCCATGCTCGCATCTTGATTATCTTGGGCCGTTATTGTTTTTGGTTAGATTAGTTGGCTGAAATGCTATTGGCCACACACGTATTGTTGCTCTAAGCCAAACTCTGCCATTTCGGCCAACATCACGTACGCAATTTTGAAGAATAACAAACAAAACGCACCGAACGCAGTCCTTTAAAAAGGACTTTGCAGCTGGCGCACTTGAATGAAATAATCTTGAATAAATTATTATAAAAAAAAAAAAAACGTAAAAACGTAAATAAATAAAAAGAAAGTGGGATTTAAATTTTGATTGCTTGAATGGTATTTTCAAGCAGTATTAATTTTGTTTTTAATATTTTGTTTCGATATTATTCATTAACATTTAGGCTTAATCGATAGGCAATTTGTTTAAATTACTTTATAGATACAATAAATAATACTCAGTCTTGCATAATACACGATATAACAAATAACTAATAAAAAAAAATTCCCAATCATTTACACACACGGTACGTGGACTCAGCGCTGTTGCCCCATAGGAAGGACCCTACTAGGACTCGATTCAAGCAACTCGATGGGCAGACGATGCAACTATTTACAAGTGACTAGGCATGTAACGATGATCTCTAACCCCAATCTATGCCCCCATCTTTAAACCCATTCCCATACCCGTTCTCTCCCACCACCCAGACTTTATTTGCTGGGCAATCACGCGGCAACAACAACAACCAATGAGGCGCAATCGTCGTCGGCAGCTGCCGCCGGCAGCAAAGTTTGTGCCGCATCTGTCGACGCTGCAATGGACGTCAGCTCGGTCCGCTCGGTCCGCTCGGTCCGTTCAGTTCGCTCATTCCGTTGCTGCTGCTCATCCGGCATGTTAATGCAAATGGCTGGCGAGGCTTTGTCCTGTGCATGTGTCTGTGTCTGTGTCTGCGTCTGCTCGACTGTTGCTGACAGTTTGCACTTTTGCAGCTTATTCGAAGTCTGCTGCACTGCGTCCTTCTGCCAGCTGCTAATGCACGCACGTTGATTGTTGCGATTGTGATGCAGCTGATGATGATGGTGATGATGATGCACAGCCGCCAGGCTGGGATACACAAACTTCATGCCGTAGGCAAAATGACGCGGCTGATGATGCAGCGCCTCATCGTAGCTGGGCAGCCCGGTGGCAATTGTGTAACAGGGCGGCGATTCAATTTGAAAGAAGGCCGCCTCATTGCCACCGGCTGTGGCATTGCCGCCCATGTTGCCACCAGCGGGCAGCTGCTGCAGTAAACGGCTGGCATCGCAGCTGATGAGATGATGACTGGCACCGTGCGAGGAGTAGGAGTCATTGGCTGCATGAATCTGTGCGCGTATGTCCTTGTCTGCAAGTAAAGAAAGAGTTGGAAGAGTTGTTTAGTTCCTGTGTTTTTTTTATTGTCAAAGTTTGACTTTGACTTTGACAGACGTCTCATTAGTTTGTTTGTTGGGTTTCACACACGCACACACGCACACAGTCACACACACACACACAGACACACGTGACACTTGTTGGATCAGCTTGGCGGGCGGTCGAAAAAAAGGACTTTGGCATTAAATTCAATTTAGCGTAAAGGCGCAAACGCTTGAACTTTGTGAATGGCAGGACATGAACAGGAACTTCGGGATCTTTTATTGAAAAGACACAAAATAAGCGAAAACAAAAACAGATAAAGCAACCGACAGAAAGAGAGAGAGAGAGCGAGAGAAACGAAAAAAGAATAAAAGTTTTGTGCCCAAACCGGAAATGCCTGCGAGTTTGGCCGGACAGGCAAAGTTTCCCCAACCGACTGAATGACTGAATGAATGACTGCCGGACTGACTGACAACAACAACAACGACAACAACAACAACAACAACGAGGTGGGCAATAACACGCCGGAAGCGCGCGCGTGGCACAAATGAAACGAAATACGAGAAATGCGAGAGAGAAGTGGAATAAATATTAAAGAAGTTGCAGCAATGCAGACAAATGGCCGCCCCGAAAAATATGCAACAGTAAATGTTAAATTTTTGACATGCCATTTGTTGACTTTAATTTTAAAGGCAAACAACAATTTCAGTTGAAACATTTTCGATAAAAAGCAAAAGGTCCAACTGTTGGACTTTATCAAAAAGCCGTTTTATCCGCTTAAATGTAAACCAATTTCATAGTTAAGCTACCAGAAAAGCGCTCGCTAACGGCTTATCCGCAACCAATACTTACTCAACTATTGGCTAAAAAGGGATTACGAGCTGCAGCTTTCAGAATTTTTGTAATTAATGGAAAAATATTGATATCAGTTGATAATCGCCAGAACTTTATACGCTGCTGTTGCCAACATTTTTAATTTTTTTTTTATGTTTTTTTTTTTGGGTGTCTTTTATTGTTTTGCCCTGCCACAAATTGTTGCGGTTATTAAATGCAATTTAAGCTGCATTTATTAAATGAAATAAATTGTTTTGCTTCTATTTATTTTACTATTACATATTTAAATTTAAATTTTCTTTTGATTTCTTTTTTTATTTTTAAATTAATTTTTTTTTTTTTATGTTGTTTTCTTTTTTTTTTTTTTTGTATTGTTGTTTTCTTTTTATTGTGTAGATTTCGTATTCACAAATATTTGGACCAAATGGTTTTCCATTAAAGCGACTTCTTTTGATGGGGGCGTGTGTGTTGAGCAAAAAGAATTTGCGCATTACAATATTAAAACACAGCAGCAGTCACACAGTACTCGTACACATACTGCCAGCAGTCACTGTGCGGCTGGCAGCGGTTGTTGATTTATTGTTATAACTGTAGCGCTGCTAGCTCGTATATTTTTGGGTGCTGCCTGCCTGGCCGAGGACTTTCGCAGACCCATTTGACTTTTGTTTCATTTTTTGATAGACAGACGGCAAACACGACCACCACCAGCTACAACAATGGGGCCGCAGTGGGCGTGGCACACACACACACACACACACACACGCACACACACTGCAGAAATCATATTTTATGCAAGTGTTGGGCCATTCTCCAGCATGCGAAAAAATAAGCAACAAAAAAAAAAACAAGAGTGTCCCACGGTGGGTTCTGGGGGCTGGTGGTGGTGGTGGTTGTGGGGGGGGGGACGGGTGGAGCAGGCAACTGGCAGTTGCAGTGGCTGGGAAAAAAATTAGCACGCCATTTGTTTTTGGCTTTTGTTACACAGTTGTGGCAGTTGGCAGCGCATTTTTTTGCTGATGCGCCCAAATGTATGCAACAATTTAAATTCATTGCAATGAGCTGACGAACGCTGAAGTGCCCGCCAATTGAGCCCAACTCGGCAAGAGCACTGTAATTTATTTTATTTCTACCCCCCCTTTGCATACATATATATTGTTTTTCATAAATGTCTGTTAATTTTTTAACACGCTACGAAAGGGATTCTGCTTTTTTGGGTGTTTTGGGTAGAGAATTTTTATTACATTTAATCGGTTTCGCAGGTGATATCAATGAAAAGCCGTGTGTGTTGAATGAGGCTCAAATTAATTTTTGCGGCTGTTGCACTTTATACAAAAGTTATGCTGCCAAATCCGATTTTATTCAAAACTTAAACGAATTATCCGCAATTTATTCAATGTCTTCTGCATATGCAATTGAAACTATCAAATGGTTGTTAAATTGAAAACTACTGTGCTTTTAGCGAGGAAAACAATTTGCCGCCCAGCACTAAACGTGCCGGACAACAAAACAATTTGGTTAATTACAACTCTCAATTTGCGTTGGCTAACTGAAAACCAACAGGGCCAACAAACATTGTAACCACACACAAAAAAATATGTATGTATATGTTAGCATATAGTGCATGTTGTGGGAGTAGGGTAAAAGTCGGAGCAGTTGCCAGTTGCTAGTTTTTGGTCCAGCCACAAAACCCATTAAAAATTGAAAAGACTCGCAGAGCTGAGGGCTAGTTTTGGGCAGCTTGGTTTTTTTATTTTTTTTTTTTTGTTTTTTTTTTTTGGTTTGGTGCCGAGGACCGGGGCAAAATGTGCTACGCTTAATTACATTTTTAACGCAAGTAAATTATGCACAACCTATACAACATAATAAACAGTGGCAGCAGCTCCTGTTTCGTCCTTACGCCTTAATTTACAAGTGCCTGGCTGCCCCGCTGGCTGTTGTCCTGTTAATAAATTCAGTTGTGTGCGGTTCTAATTGATAACAAGCCAAAACTTGCTCTACGCTCAGTCTATATATATACTAAATTTATATATATATGTGTGTGTGTGTGTGTGTGTATCCTTGCTTAATAAATAAACTGTAAGACCAGGCAGAGGCTGCTTGGCATCTCGGGCTCGTTAAGTATTTATAAGGTAAGCACGCTGTGTGAGCAGCGACAACAAAAGGACGCCAGAGGGGCTTGCTGGGCGCGAGGAGGGGGCGTGGCACGTAGCGAGCATTAAACGCAGAAAAGCGTGCTACGAAAATCGAGCAAACTTAAGCCAAAGTTGCTTAATTATAAATGACACACGTGTGGCAGAGGCAACGTTGCAGCTACCACAGCCATATCTATATACGCGTTTACGTACATATATATTTATCTCGTCGCTATCTATGTAGGCCAGTCTAACACGTAACATGTAATACGGACAAAACAAAACAAAAAAAAAATATATATATGTGTATGTGTATATATAGAAGAGAAGCCAACACGACACTAACGAAACTAATTAGACGCACAGGCGCCCAAAAAAGCGGCCAGCAAACACACATATCGCTCAAAGCTCAAATTGATATTTTACGTAGTGCTTTGCCCTCTGACCCCTCACCGGTTTCGGTCGCCCTCTGGCTAACGTTATTGTGAGGCGCAAAGTTTTTAAGGCTCGTTAGCACGAAATTGACAGTTTGACAGTTGAGTTGGCCATACTTTAATGCCACGGCCTTTTGGCCCCGCTCAGCGGCCCTCAGAACTTGTACAACACTTCGTCTCTCATCTGGTTAGCTCTGGCTATGGCCTAAATAAATCATTTGGCTAAATTGGTCTGCAAAAAGTTTGACACTCGAGTTGAGACTTGTTTAGTTTCGTACTTTCCTAGTTGGCCCAGGTTTGCCTCAGCTTGTTGCGGTGTGTATGTGTATGTGTGTGTGTTTGTGTGTGTGTGTGTGTGTGTGTGCACAGCTCGTTTGCTTCTAATTATGTGTAAAGTGCCTAAGCATATGATTTACTTTTCGGCATTTGTTTCGAGCTCTTAAACGCACAAGCTAAACAAGCAACAGGTTTTGGCCAAGAACTGGATTTGGTTCAAGCGAATTTTTTAGGCAGAATTTCTGTGATATTTATATTACAGTTCTAGTTTAGCGTTTCCGCCCTTTATATGTCTGACTGTTAACTGCAACTGAGATAAGGCTAAATTAGCCCATTACAATAATAATGCCTGTATATCACTCAGCTCACTCTTTATCACTGCCGCAGACAATTTCACGCCTTTCCCAGCACAAACAGCGTAAAATGAATATCAAAAAAAAAAAAAGAGACGCTGCAAATTTTGCACAGCTTCCACATTATCACGCTCGTAAAGGGGGCGTGGACGCTGGAATGGGGGACTGGCTGGGTCAATTTAATATTATAAATATGCGGCACATATATTTTGTGGCATCATAAACTTGTGTATCTAAAATTACAGCACACAAACCATGGGAATGCGAGGCGCCTGACAATTTCGAAGCGCGCCAAAATTTATGAGACTGTCGGCCATAACAGTGGCCCGGCCAAATGGGGGGGAATGGGGGAATGGGGCACGGGTATTCTGCATTTTATATTGTTTAGCCTGGCAGCCAAAACAGCTGGATAAATGGCCGTTGATAAGGTCGCAACCCCCCACACCACAAAAAACATTTTGATTAAAGTCACAAAGTCTGCACATAAAATAAAAGGGGGGGCACACACACCAGGGCAGAGCAAGGGGAAATACTTACTGCATTTTTTCCATGTCCGAAACTTGCGGTAGAAGTAGCAGCTGAACATGATGAAGACCAGCGAGAGCACCACCAGCGAGGTGACGACACCAATCCACAGATAGTTGACAACGGCATGCATGTCGGCATCGCCGAAGATCTGCTCCCAGGTGGAGTTGGACTCGGTGTCGCTGTGATCGCGCAGATCGGCCAGGTCCAGCACCACCGAGTTGGACAGCTGCTCGGTGCTGATGCCGCTGCTGGCCGGCGGCGAGGCGTCGTAGGAGACGCCAGCGTTGCCGCCGATCCGCTGCAGCAGCGTGTTGAACGAGTGGAGGGCGTCGATGTGACGCAGATCGTGCGCCGTGGGTATCTCGAAGGTGATTTGGTTTTGCTGCATGTGCTCAGCGATGGCGGCGGGACTCATGCTGCTCGCCGGCGCGGCAATGAACTCCGCGAACAGTTCGCCGCTGGTCGTCGTTGTCTCCGGCAGCGGATAATCTGTTGTGCTGGCAAGCGACATTTTTTGTTAGGTTTTTGAGACTCGTTCTTTATCACTTGATACACAGATTCTCTATTGTTGTTTCGTTTCGTTCTGTTGTGTTTGTGTTTGTTAGTGTTTTGTAGTTGGCACACGCGTTACGGCACATAAACAAAAAGTAGTCTAAAAATAATTATTAGTCGAAAGCGAATTCGATTTGATTTCACTTTGGTCCGCACAGTGCGTCCGTTCGCTGAAGCGGTTCGTTGTTGACTGAACTAACTCTTGTGCTGCGAGCAAAAGGTAAATTTTGTGCCCGACACGCGACGAACGAATGCACTCGCAGCTTAGCAGCTGCACTGAGTGGCTCTCTCTCTCGGGGATATTTTTGCGCTCACTTCGTTACTCACTCATTCGCTTGGGCGCTCAACTGCGGCTCGCAACTCACTCGAGTCCAAGTCCTTGCGTTTAAGATACGTTTGCGACTTTTGCTGCATGTTTTTGTTAAATTCTTTTTATTTGTATGTTTTAAATGTTCAACGTCCTCATCGCTGACCCAGTTTGCAAGGTTCGCCTTTGGCCCGCAAAGACAAAAGACGTCGTCGTTGTGCTTGAAGAAAACTTCGTCCCGGTCACGTTCCTGACGCATTTCAGGGCGTTTAAAGTTGTCAAGTTTTTTCACGCAAAAAACCCCAATTGCAGCAACGAAAACTTCTGCGACGCTTAAGAAGAGCTTTAGCTTGGCCTAGGATTTATGGCCAAGCAAAGCCAAACAGAGGCAAAACATGGACTTAGTTTGCTAACTTCAAAGCCGTTCATCTCTTCTTTTGGTTTCGCTGAAAAGCTCCAGGCTGATCTTCAATAAATCTGAAGATTAAGGAATGTAAACACAAGTCTTCTAGTATTCTTAGTACTACTTTAAATATGAAATATTTGCTACCCAAAACAAACTATCTTTAAAATTGCAGCGAAAGCGCAACTAACTTTAAATGTCCTCGAAAATAAAATAGAATCAAGAGCCAAAGTTAAAATCTCAGTCATTATGTATCCCCGGGGTGAAAGGATGCCGCAATGCTTCCTGCCCAGTGCCGGCTGCAACCAGGACACGACAGGAACGTGAATGTCCTGGGCACGCCTCATTTCAACTCAAACCCAAAGACTGACCAAAAAGCCGGACAGCAAAACTCAATGCACAAAAGGTTCTTCGTGATGTGTTGGCCGAAAAAACGTGCTCAGAAAGTGGAACAAATGCATTGCTCAGCTGGCTGCCCGCTCGCCCCCGCTCTCACACACACTCGCTCTCATTTTCACTCAAACTCAACAGCGCTTAGACTCAGTTTGTTGAGTGGAACTCGTAAACCGGTTTGAGGGAGCGCGTTTGCGCAGTCGGCGAGAGTGAAATGAGTAAAATTTCCCCGAACTCTCGCACACGAATAGTGCGACCCAGAGTCAAATTGCCAGCATTCGCCTTTGAACTGCGCCAGGCTAAAGGTCGGACCGCGTGGGCGCTGCATGCGGTCCACGTTCATGTACAAATATCTACGTAAAACCAGCAACTGGTTTCGACCTGGCCAACAGGCGGGTGGGAAGGGGAGCAGTGTACATGCTTGTAATTGCTGCAGGAAATTGAAATAGATGCCCGATAATATGCACTTAGCTGCTTGCCACCAAAGTCATTCGATAAATGCATTAAAACTTTTCGACTGCTGCAAACTTGGGCCCCGACTTAAGCCTCAGGCAACAGCCAAACGCTTATCGTTAATTAGCTTTCGACTAATTTTCAACTTAAACATAAGTTTAACAGCAACCGGCTTAACTTAGATTGCCGCTTAGATTTATGTCCACACGATAAGGGGCGCTGTGGGGAAACGGGCTTAGTTGCAGCTGTTTGAGCCAACGGGCAAATTAAAGTGAACCGAAAGAGCAATATGAAACGTTTTGCCCATAAGGCTAAGAGCGAATATATGTAGTATATATGATTTTTACAAAAGAAAATAGTTATCAAACTAAAAAGAAATTGGCTTAAAAGGATTATATAATCAAATATAAATATTTTTTTATTAACAGTGGTATTTAAAGCATTGTACATATACATATACAGATTAAGATGCTGCAGTAATTGTTTTATATTTTATATAAAAATAAAACATTTGACTCTTTATATTATAAGAACAACAATTGGGTTTATTGAGCTGCAACAATTTCATTTGCTTTGGTTTTCAAAAGATAATTATCCTTTGTAGAGGAATTTTGTGCATATGCTATCCTTTGTATTAACCTGGAATTCGAGTTCAATTACGTATCTGTCAGCTGTCCTTTTTTCTTAGGCATTTTATCACCAAGCATGACTGAAATTAAATATGGAATTTCTATAGAAAAGGCATTTCCATTCATATTTATTTTACCTTTTCAACACTTGTCCGCAATATTTCTTTTATTCGTTCATTCGTTTTAATCTAATTCTATTCGAATGGAAATTAAATTCACAGCACTTGACTTGTCGCATTCAATTTGCAAATTTGCTGCCTACCTTTGCTAGCTGCCACGCCCCCCCCCCCCCTTGGCGCACCGCCCCCGCCGTGACTAGCACTCTGAACACACATGACAATAGATGCTTCGTCATGTGCTATCTTGTGCATCTTTGCCAGTTGCCAGTTGCCAGTTGCCAGTTGCCAGTTGGCCAGGAGATGGGCGGGTATCCTTTAAGACTGGCGAGACGTGGCTAGTGAGGCAGAAGTTAACTTTTATGAACAAATTTACACCTTTCATTTTGTGCACGTTTTTAATATACACAGCGATACACATATATTTTCTAAGGAAATATGTAAGCTGTCAGTGCTTATGAAGCCGAGGCATTCACGGCATACGCCATGTATGCAGATGCTGTGTGACACCAAACTAAAAGTAAATTCATTAAAAATTCCATCATAAAGAATACCTAGACAGTAGCTGGCTGAACCGCAGCCAGCGGGAGGGAGGGAGTTAGAGGCTAGGAAAAAGTTCTCTATACATACTATATATATGTATATATATATATATATTATTTTTTTGCTAACTAACTAAAAAGTAAACCATAAAAGCTGACAAGTCAAAGAGACTAGACAGGGCAGACAGACCCTCCAAGTACAGCCGCCCCAACTATGTGTATCTCACGCTTTGCATGTGTGTGTGTGTGTGTGTGTGTGTGTGTGTGTGTGTATCTGCGAGTTTCCATCGCACACTTCACTTACACGCTCTTTAACATGTCAACATGTCAACTGTGCTGCTCTAGTGGGAGTAAGAGAGTGTATCTGTGTGACATAGTGACATAATAAAATGTTACTTTTATCCGTTAGTTTTTGGGGCTAAGACAGAGTTTCAGCTAAAATGCGAGCTATGCCTTATGGCAGACAAAGCAGCGTTCATAATCCTATTAATGAAATATGCAATTAGCATTCCTTTAACTTACGTCTGCATTTGCATAGTTGGCCAAGGCTTAAGGATTAGCATAAATCAATCAAAAGGGAAACCCCAGCGAACAACAACAGCACCTTTGAGAACGCTGTGCTGAAATGCCTGTGAAATTGTGCGGAAAGGAAACGGCTGAAAGAAATGCACAGAATGCCAAGGATGCAGCAAAGAGCTGTAAAGATGCCCCAGGCAGGCATTTCACCCAAGCTGCCTGGCTAAGCAAATACAATTGCATAAGTCCTGGCCTTTTGTCTTCATGCATCCATATGAATGTGCATGTGTGTCTGTGTGTGTGTGTGTGTTTGTAGAAAGTTGTGTGTTTATCATATGTGCGCTTGATTAGCGCTGACAACATATGCAGGCTGACTGGCTGGCTGGCTGACTGGCTGGCTAACAACTAGGCAGGAAACTAGCCTGGCCACAAAAGGACTGCGCAGGACAAACTGTTGACAAACAAACAAGTGCTCATTTTATTTTCTTTTTGTGCTTTCCCTTGTTTCTTTTGATGCCGAGTTGCATATTTTCTTTAGGGATACTGCCACAACAAATACGACTGCTGCTGAGGTCCTGTTTTGTGGTCCTTGCTGCTTGTGGCATGTTGCATCAGGGCTAAACAAAAGGCCAACTGCATTAAAGCAGTTTAAAAGGATTTACTGGCTGAAATATGTTCAGCACATTGCTGAAGATACTTAGATACATGCATTTGTTTATACTGATTATGCAAATAGAATGCAAAGGATGCCAGCGAAAAGAACAATTCAAAGGAGCAATTTGGACAAATGGACAATTGTGTACTCGAATTATGCTGGAGACTGGTTAAAACGTTTTTTAAGCCAGACTAACTTAAACTACTTTTAATCTATGTTTATATGTATCTGATTCAACTTTACTTAAACATTTAACATTTCTTTTAAGTTCAATTAATTCTGATGAACTTAATTGTGAGGAACTTTTGCAAAAATTTTTGTTAATATATCAAACCGAAAATTCATATGCAAAATAAATAGCTCTCAGCTGGCGCAAAGGACGAACTGCGGGAGTCCTCAACAATTTCTCAGAGCCCAAAGTGGAACTACTTGTAATTAATCTATTTCAGTTTCAGTCGCATGCCTTGCCATTTCGACTTACATTAATTTTGTATTCATTGCTGGCTTGCAGCATCAGCTGTTGCCAGCCCCGCCCCCCGTCGTTCCGCCCTCCTCGTCGTTGCGGAGTCCTTTGCTGCTTTTCGCGTGCCATTCGCGCATATTTTGCGCACTTGAAAAGTTTCTGTGCCGTTGCTTATTAAGAGTCAGCGGCCAGAAAACAAACCGACAAGCTGAAGGGCTAAAAGAATTTTTAGCCATAATTCAAGTGCGGCTCACAAACTACCAATACATATACAAATACAAATACAAATACGAATAAGGATACGTATAGGAGGTATACCCAAAGCCGTGACATGGCCGTGGCTGTCTCCGGTTTGGGGTTTTGTGGGCCTTTTGCTAACCGGAAACTGGCTGCACGCTTCCGTTTTGTGCCTTTAAATTAATGAGCTGACAGGACGGGGCGTGGCTGTGTGGCGGCAGCGCCAGAGTTGCCACACTTTTCTCGCAACTAATTCCGAGCAACTTGTTACAGGCGCGCAAAACTTTTGCAGGGACGACCGGACGACCTTCGTGCCAGTTCCTGCCGGCGCATGACGCCGCACGTATCCGCATCCGTATCTCTTTTTGCACCAAAAACAAACAAAGCAACAACAACAACAACAACAACAACAAAGAAGAAGAAGAAGATGGAGGAAGAAAAAAAATAAATGTAAAGCCAACATTATTTGCGCAAAATTTTCGCTTCAAAGTTTGCTTATTGTTTACGTGCGTTGCTTCATTAAGAACTGACGGACAGGGAAGGGATCGGGATCGGGATCGGGACTGCGACTGCGACTGGGATCGGGGGCACGTTTGCCGCGAGGGTTACTTGACTACACACTTACAGTTCTACAGAGTTGAATTGGGTCAGACAGTCGACCAAATGAATGTTGCAGTTGTCGTTGTCGTTGTCGTTGTTGCTGTTGCTGTCGTTGTCGTTGCTGCCACATCGTTGTCGTAGGGGAGGGAGCGTGGTGTAGGGTTGCTTTCAAGAGGCGCGTGTTTATTTGCTTTTGATATAGATTGGATTGTTTAATAAGTGTGCAAGGAGATTATGTGCGGCTAAAGTTATGAACTGTTGTATTGAGTTTGCCAGTTCGATGGGAACTTCTCACATTGTGAAAGCAAAAAAAAAAAAAATAAAAGAAGAGGAACAGAGCGTCTCTATATATATATATACATACTTATATGCTTTAGTGAAAGCTTTAGTTGGAGTTTAATTTAACTCAGCTTTAAGTTAACTAAACTTTATTTAAAATCACAGCTTTAAATCTCTTCATGGCTTTTAACTAGGCAACATCTAAAGCTAATTTCGAGGTATATTTAAATGCCAATAAAAGGTCGCCCTACTCAAAGCCGTTTAATTTAAAGATCTAAAAGCCAATCGAGAGGAAACGCAACAACAACGAATAGAAAAACCGTCGGAAATTGAATAAACAAGTGAAGCAAATATTCAAGAGCAACAGCGGCGACGTCCAAAGAAAAAAACATTAAAATAAAAGAGCAACGGGCGAATGGAAAAACTGACGCCTGCCATTCAAAACAAAATCATTCAAATCACTGAAGTTCAAATCAGTACAAAATCAGCGCAACGGCAGTCAAAAGTCCAGAAATTAACATTTCCACCAGAGTAAACAATCAGAAACGGCGCCAAATCATCGAAAACAAAATATAAAAAAAAAAACATCCCAAATAAAAAACAAACTGAATAAAAACACTGTGCAAATTGCTTCGATGGCTGAGGAGGGGATGCTTTTTGTGATACCCTGCAGCAGATACTTGTTGGGGACGTGAGTGGGAGCGAGATGGCACTCTGCTGGCAATATACGCGTATTAAACAAATTTATTCGATATAATTAGAAAACTTGGCGACTTCTGAAGTAATTCGCTTAATTACTTTAAGTGCGCAAATGACGACAGCGCCAAGTGACTCAGTTTGCCGGCCCAGAAGAGGCTGTTAGCCAACATCAACTCAGCTCCTTTGCCAGCTGCTGTTGCTGCCTGGTGACAACACAAAAGGCGCCACAAGCCAATAAAAGTTGCGCAAACTAAATCGCAAATTCTGACTTTGACGTGAATAATGCGAACGACCAACAATTGTGAACAGAGTGTGAATTTAATTGCTGCCTGAATGGTAACCATAGAGAATGATTCTAAGAACTTTGAAAAGCGAAACTTTTGCTTGTGATTACCGCAACAACATTTACTATTTAATAATGTCAGTTAACTAAGAAACATCAATTATGCTAAGCTTACCTATTTATAAAAGGTCACTTCAAAACCTGACCTGTCGCACTTGAGAAAAGCGAACCCAACTCGAAATCAGAGCGTAAACCAGTCATGATTTTTACTACAATGGCAAAAGTGTGAAGCGCCAAAAGTTCCGGTACAAACTTGAAAACATAATCCCACATCCGGTAGCCACAATTTCCGGCAATATGAAAAAGCCACAGCAAGCGGCAAGCGGCAAGCGGCAAGCAAAAAACAAGCGCTATGCTAAGCCCAAAAAACAAAGCTCTCTGCCACGTTGAGCGATAACAAAAAGCGTGTCCTTTGGCGGGCCGGACTTGAGCTGAAATTTGTGTAAATTTGATGGCAGGATTTGCGTGGACAGGACCGAACAGGACACGCTGCCAGGGTACAGGACAAAAAGCGTGAGGAAAGCGCGTCTCTAATAAAGCTGAACGAGCAAAAATGAAGATGCGATGGCAATAAGGATAAGGCAAGGATAAGGCGCAGCTACTTATGGTACATGGTAGATGGTAAATGGTTGAGGCTGCATTAGGCATGCGGCCAGCTGAGAAGCCAAAAGACGACAATGAAATGGCTAAAAGCAAAGGCGTTAAAAGCTAACAGCCAACAGCCAACGGCGTTGCCTGGCCAGGACGAGGACTTTGGCAGGCTAAGCGGACCGGGCGACGCCCGATAATGATGTTATTAACATAGAAATACACATTATAAGCCACAGGCAGCAAATTTGGGGGCCGAATGGAAGGTTGGACGCGGTCTCGGGTGCAGCTTAATAAAAATTAATGTTTATTTCGCGCGTTTGCTTTTAATTAAAAAGTGTGACGCAAGCAAATTGAAAATGAAAATGAAAATGAAAATGAAAATCTGCAATCCGCAGCTGACCCAAAAAATGTCTCACGATTTTCGTGGCAAACTTTTGCGATCATATTTCGCAGCGGCTTCTTAGCTGGTGTCGTCCTCGTAACTTCAAGTGTTTCGGCCATAATGCAAAGCTTTTAACATAAACTTTGCATTACTGTGGCCGCCTCCATTAACGCCTCCCACTAGCCAACTGGTCTATGCTTTGTTTTTTGTCTAGCACTGTCGCAAATGGCAAAAGTTTCAGCTTTAAATAATTGGCGAGCCAAGGATACTAGGCAACGGAACGGTGAACGAGGCGGAGAGAAGGGGGGGGGGGACTCTATCCTGCCAGTTAGTTTTAAATATTGTTGCTAATTTGCCACATTGTGCGTGAACAGCAGGCGCCAGCAGGACGAGGCGGGTGCATAGCCTGAAAGCTGGATTAAAATTATGAGCTTGCCATATTTTTTGAAGTGTGCGCGACAAAAGTGCCACGCCCCCCTCCCCGCCCCCGCCCCTCTTGCCCGCACAACAACCAAAGAATGACGTTGATGACGGAAAAGTGAGCGACAAGGCAAACGCAAAAGTTGCCTTCGAATGGACAAAAGAAAGAGAGAGAAGATGAGCAGAAGCTGTAAAGTGCGAAAAATTACAAGAGCGGCGTTTTTGTTTTTTCCCTTTTGCTAAATTGACATGATGGCAAAGTTAAAGTCGCCTTAGAGCAGATGACACGACTAAGAAATACTCTGTAATTAATTGAATTGAAAGAAAGCTGAGTGAAATAAATCAATAATCAGCTTTCCCCTTAAAGGAGAATTTAATTTATTTAAAATAAATAGTACTAAGTACAATTACTTAGCCAAAATACCCCACTTCTTTTTTAGCTGCAAGGTATGAAAACTCATTAACTAAAAACTACGCAAGTTAATAACTTACATAAATGCTGTTAATGTAAAACGCTGAGTAGTTGAAAGCTCTCAAGAAAGTTTTGAAGCCCAGCAACGTGCGAGTTGAATTAACTAAGCAATCTAACTAATTACACACTAAATTAAGTAAAACCAAATTACATTATAGACCAGCCAAAGAAAAATGATTCTTAAGGTATATAAATAAATGCATTCAGTAAAAGCCTCCACTTTAAATAGCCGCATTTGCAATCAAGTTTAACAAATTTAATGCTTACATTTGAATGGCTTATTCAGTGAGCCCGAAAGCTCAACTTACGCATCCTGTTCGGTCAGTGGCTGCATCAGCCTGTTGTTATCCTGCTGGCGTGGGGCTGGCCGTTGGTCTGTTGGTCAGGCCAAAAACCGCACAACTGTTTTGGCATCTTATTATGGCCAGTTGACAGGTGCATGACATTTTGCGGCTGCACGCACCGAGCGGACAACAGCTCCAACAGCTCTGACAGCTGGCGACGCATGCCATCCACTTGGTCCCATCCCGCTTCCAGCACAGATTGTGCGTGTGTGTGCGTGTGTGTGTGTCCTGGCCAGGACCAGAGGCGTCAACACGTGAAAAACAACATAACCGCAATGGAAAACGTGCTGGATCGCTTATAAGTACTCATATCCTGCTGGTCATTGGCACTGCTATCAATTGCCATCGGCTGGCATCAAATAACATTATGGCAAAGTAAACATAAATGGGAAATTCAATATATACATTATATTATATTATTTTTTTTTATTTTTTTATTTTTTAACAAATAACGTGTATTGAAATTGGCAAACAGTTTGCATTCACAATTTACCGCTTTTTTTTTGCAGTCAACCAAAAGCCATTTGCCGAATTGCTGACAGCTGTCAGGGAAAGCAACAGGGGGGAAAAAGTGGAAAGTTTGAGGCATGTCTGTGACCGGGACGATGTACCGTTTTAAACGCTTTAGTCCTATGTGAAAACTACTTTTCAATGTGGCGCCTGACAACGTGGCGTGAAAATAAATTAAGCGACAAAATTTGAGTTACGACTAAGATCGACTAGGAAATGATCTAAAGAGAAAAAAATTTAAGGATATTCAATTGCCAAAACTTTTCACATAATCTACTAACTAAGTTAAACTAGATAATAATTCAGATTATTTTAAATATATGCAAATTTATATATATATTCACAAGAACCATACTTAATGTGGTTTCATAGTTACCCTTAAAAGTAATGCAACCGCTTTCATATTGCAGGGCAGCATTTGTGCTGTCGTGCAAATAATTTCAAGTTCAAAAATTCAGGCTGTCATTTGGCTGGCAGCCTCAGCAGCCATTGCCGACAGAGTCTGTCGTCCTTATTTGATTTCTCACCACTGTCGAAAAGTTCATATATAGGACGTTGTGCAACCCGAACCCCGAGAACCTGCGAACCTCTTTGCTGTCTGACGGCCTTCTGCCTTCCTGTCTATCTTCATTTGAGCTGAGTCGATTTGTCGGCAAAAACGCGACACAACCCGCCCGACGCTACGTCATATTGACATAAGTCAACGGATTTCACATTGGTCACGTAGTGCGCCATCTGCCACGTCGGCAAGATGCGTCTCATTCGGCGGAGTAGCATCCACAAGTTGTGCGCTGTGTGTTGTGTGTGTTGTTTTGGCATATTTGAATTGAAAATTGTTGGAAAACTTAGACGCTTTGATATGTGCAACACCCAATTAAAAAGTTTTTTATCACCTCATGCATATATGACAGTTGACAGGCTGCCCACAGCATTCGGGCACGGGAAGGCCTATAAACACGTCAGCTCACAACTCGGCGCATAAATATGCAAATTTAATGGCTTTTTAAATAATTTTCTTGTTTCGAGGCGTTTTTTTTTTTCCGGTCGCCTCGTTGCCAGCCCACGCCAAATGATGCGTTTTGAATTTCTATTTTTGGATTCGATTCTAAACGGGTTAAAAGTTTAATGTGATCATCGATCAGCTGTTGTTGTTATTTAGAAGAAAGTTTTTTTTTTTTTTCGGTTTTGTTTTTGTTTTGGAAAGTTTTTGAAAATGTTTTGGGCTGTTTTTATGGCATTTGGATTGGGCGTTTATGTGTTCATGATTTGGAAAATGTTTACGATACGATTGAGATAAACATATCTAATCAGGGAACATGACTTAAATCGCTCGCATTGCTCAAACGATTTATGGCATGTTAAATGCTGAAAAAGATTTAAATATGTGCCAAAGAGATATTCAAAATGCTTATAAACTAATAAAAGCGAAACTTAAAAAGCCCATTAAAGCTATTAAAAGGCGCTCGAAAATATTGTGAGTATAATCAAAATTCAAAAACCCTTTTAAACTTACTTTTCAAACGGGGAAACAAAAACAAAACAAAAAAAATAACCTCAAGATCATAAAGTTAAACTTTATGGCACACTCGTATTATCCTTAGAGCCGTCGACGTGGAAAAGGCTATTTTACGAGTATTATTTTATTTTTATTACAAAACACTAAAATGAATTACATCCGAATGTAAATTCTTTTGTTTCCTCTCCTTTATGCACAAGGGGCATGCATGAAATTAATTTTATTTTCATGATGACGCCACCGCAATAAGCAAAGTTTTTTTGCCAAGCAAAATGTAGGCAACCCTTTTATTATTTTTTTTTTTTATTATTTTTTTGGTTTTTGGTGGTCTGCCTTTAATCAGGCAGGCAGCTGGCGACCAAGTGAAAATATTCAAAGTGCGTACTTTGAGGCAACACATAATTAAGCTTAATAAATTTCTAATTATCAGATGGCCGAGCAATGGGTGGCTAAGTGAAAAAAGGGTCTAAGGACTCACTCGGCAAACAGGAACTGGAACTGGAACTGAAATAGGGGCAGCACATTTTTATTTTTTATTTATTTATTTGAAACGGTTGACTTAACGAGTGTCAACTCGAGTTATTCAAAGATAAATTACAAATGAAATTACTTGCTAAAAGCC